>CM070498.1:6641511-6671511 GCA_036324585.1 Champsocephalus esox | reverse complement strand
ATTTAGCCACTTGTTAGCAACCGCTTCTAATAACACATGTGAAAGATTCAAAACTCACATTGGGTGTATTTATAAAAACGATTTTAGTCAAAGAAAAGCATATACACTCTAATTTCTCTCTTTTGCTGCCACTTAGTGCTAGCTTGGTAAGCTAAATGGCTAAATGACTCAGCATTTCAGCACTTCTTGTTCCCTCGTCTGGAAGTGTTTTAAACATGTTTTTGTAAGAAACCTGAAATAAGGTCTGTGGTTAACACAAGCTGACGAAATGTAGACACATAAAATACGGAGAATTTAAAAAGTTTCTAAATGAGACGACTAAACGTCATCACGCCCAACATTAGCGACCTTTAGCATTAGCGGTGGTGGTAAACCCTTAAACATCAAAGTATTAACATATAACCCGGATGAGAAACTTAATCATCCCTCCTTATGTGCTGAACCTGGCATTCATGAACGCAGCAGACGACACGTTTCCCCACCGTTGCCATGTGTTTGAATACCTTTCAGCGTTTTCAATGTATTCATATTTCATGTGTGTGTGGGATTGGGGAGTTCAGTTTGCAGTGCAGATCTTCCTTCGAGCATTTAGGGAGTCGTCAGTCGGGTTCTCTAATGCAGCACTTTATCTTGTTAGCGTGCCCTCGGCATGTGTGTGGTTTTGTGTGTGTGTGTGTGTGGGGGGGGTGTGTGTGTGTGTGTGTGTGTGTGGGGGGGGGGTGTGTATGTGTGTGTGTGTGTGTGTGTGTGTGTGGGTGTGTGTGTGTGTGTGTGTGTGTGTGTGTGTGTGTGTGTGTGTGTGTGTGTGTGCTCAGTGAACAGCTGTTTCACTCTGGCTGTCTCTAATCCTCTGGCTGACCTCAGTGTGCAATGTTTTATTTCATCTTTTTCTATTTTAATTTCACTTCAATCTGTTTTTATGGACAGAAACCATTCACAATAGTCCAGCCTTGAAGGCAACAATACATTTTAATATGAACAAAAGACATAAAGCATAACTAATACATGCAAAAGCAGCACTGTGTGTCTCTCTCTGTCTGGATTAGCGGCTGGTCCTAATCTCTGGAGGCTAAATTAGAGGATTGAGGGCGGATGTTGACGCACAGCTCCACATCTGTGACTTCTTCTTTGGTTTTTCTTTAGCTTGTTTCTTATTTTGTGTTTTTATGGGGCTCAAACATTTCCCTGAAGGTTTGTGTGAATCCGGGTAAAGCCGCTGCAGAAGCTCAGGAACAGAAAATAACAAATTTGTTGTGCGTCAGTGTCTGTCGGACATGTTGCTGCTGTCAGAATGCAAAAGGAGCTGTTCATTTCCAAACTGCAGACACTGTATGTGCTCAGACACCCTCGGACAGGCAAGCAACAAACAACAGCATCATCAATACCTGAAGTAATCAATAGTGATTTGCACTGTTGCAGTAAATGAACAGGGAGATATTTTCTGGCAGACTGTGCTCTCTCTGCTAACAGCTTCATTAAATGACAGGCTTTGCTGGGAATACAATGTGAAGATGTTACAGGAAATGGCCAAAAGTATGTGGAAACACAGTTATTGCAGCCATATGTGTTTGGTTAAACACTTGATTTGGATAAATAACAGCTTGCAAGAAGTAAACGACTCAAACATTGTTGGTTGTTGGGGATTTATCATTTTATATATCAATAAATGGACCATAGGATGTCAAAAACCGAACATTAAATCTAATTTCTGTAGCACTCTTTAGGTGATACCTTAGTGCAAAGTGTGTTAACAGCTAGCTAGCATGTTTCTGGTTAGCTAAATGGCTAAATGAGTCAGCCTTTTACCACTTCCTGTTCTCTTGTCTGCCCCACTGGTACATTTAAAAACAGCCGTTGCTAACAAGTGTCTAAATGAGATGACTAAACGTCATCACGCCCAACATTAGCCGCCTTTAGTTTTGCGGTGGTGACGTGAAGTCATGTGACCGTGCTGTAGTTCCTTTATAGCCCAACATTAGCCACCTTTAGCTTAGCGGTGGTGACGTGAAGTCATGTGACCGTGCTGTAGTTCCTTTATAGCCCAACATTAGCCACCTTTAGCTTAGCGGTGGTGACGTGAAGTCATGTGACCGTGCTGTAGTTCCTTTATAGCCCAACATTAGCCACCTTTAGCATAGCGGTGGTGACGTGAAGTCATGTGACCGTGCTGTAGTTCCTTTATAGCCCAACATTAGCCGCCTTTAGTTTTGCGGTGGTGACGTGAAGTCATGTGACCGTGCTGTAGTTCCTTTATAGCCCAACATTAGCCACCTTTAGCTTAGCGGTGGTGACGTGAAGTCATGTGACCGTGCTGTAGTTCCTTTATAGCCCAACATTAGCCACCTTTAGCTTAGCGGTGGTGACGTGAAGTCATGTGACCGTGCTGTAGTTCCTTTATAGCCCAACATTAGCCACCTTTAGCATAGCGGTGGTGACGTGAAGTAATGTGACCGTGCTGTAGTTCCTTTATAGCCCAACATTAGCCACCTTTAGCATAGCGGTGGTGACGTGAAGTAATGTGACCGTGCTGTAGTTCCTTTATAGCCCAACATTAGCCACCTTTAGCTTAGTGGTGGTGACGTGAAGTCATGTGACCGTGCTGTAGTTCCTTTATAGCAAAAACATTAGCCACCTTTAGCTTAGCGTTGGTGACGTGAAGTCATGTGACCGTGCTCTAGTTCCTTTATAGCCCAACATTAGCCACCTTTAGCTTAGCGGTGGTGACGTGAAGTCATGTGACCGTGCTCTAGTTCCTTTATAGCCCAACATTAGCCACCTTTAGCTTAGCGGTGGTGACGTGAAGTCATGTGACCGTGCTGTAGTTCCTTTATAGCCCAACATTAGCCACCTTTAGCTTAGCGGTGGTGACGTGAAGTCATGTGACCGTGCTGTAGTTCCTTTATAGCCCAACATTAGCCGCCTTTAGCTTAGCGGTGGTGACGTGAAGTCATGTGACCGTGCTGTAGTTCCTTTATAGCCCAACATTAGCCACCTTTAGCTTAGCGGTGGTGACGTGAAGTCATGTGACCGTGCTGTAGTTCCTTTATAGCCCAACATTAGCCACCTTTAGCTTAGCGGTGGTGACGTGAAGTCATGTGACCGTGCTGTAGTTCCTTTATAGCCCAACATTAGCCACCTTTAGCATAGCGGTGGTGACGTGAAGTAATGTGACCGTGCTGTAGTTCCTTTATAGCCCAACATTAGCCACCTTTAGCATAGCGGTGGTGACGTGAAGTAATGTGACCGTGCTGTAGTTCCTTTATAGCCCAACATTAGCCACCTTTAGCTTAGCGGTGGTGACGTGAAGTCATGTGACCGTGCTGTAGTTCCTTTATAGCCAAAAACATTAGCCACCTTTAGCTTAGCGGTGGTGACGTGAAGTCATGTGACCGTGCTGTAGTTCCTTTATAGCCCAACATTAGCCACCTTTAGCTTAGCGGTGGTGACGTGAAGTCATGTGACCGTGCTGTAGTTCCTTTATAGCCCAACATTAGCCACCTGTAGCTTAGCGGTGGTGACGTGAAGTCATGTGACCGTGCTGTAGTTCCTTTATAGCCCAACATTAGCCACCTTTAGCTTAGCGGTGGTGACGTGAAGTCATGTGACCGTGCTGTAGTTCCTTTATAGCCCAACATTAGCCACCTTTAGCTTAGCGGTGGTGACGTGAAGTCATGTGACCGTGCTGTAGTTCCTTTATAGCCCAACATTAGCCCCTTTAGCTTAGCGGTGGTGACGTGAAGTCATGTGACCGTGCTGTAGTTCCTTTATAGCCCAACATTAGCCTCCTTTAGCTTAGCGGTGGTGACGTGAAGTCATGTGACCGTGCTGTAGTTCCTTTATAGCCCAACATTAGCCACCTTTAGCTTAGCGGTGGTGACGTGAAGTCATGTGACCGTGCTGTAGTTGCTTTATATAACTTCAGGTTTTTTCGTCTGGAAATGTTTCCATTATTTGTTTTCATTTCAGGGAAAAAACATTAAGTCCAGCCTCTTAAAAGTGACTATGTAATGCTTTGTCTTGCCATATATGACAATAAACTGAATATTGTTTTAGTTGTGGACAGTTTAAAGAATAAAATAACCAATAACATATGTTAAATTGGGTTTTAGGAAAATAAAGTATTACTGCTATTAGCTGTTATACAAGTTATATAATGGGTTTATATTTCTGCTTAAAACTCTGTGGAGTTACAAAACAAACAAAACAGTTGTGGATTTGACCTTACCTCCACCTGAAACATTTGGAAAATTCAAAAACAACAGGGGGTAAAAAAAGGTCGAGCCGCTGCCGAAACTTAATCCATAACTGCTGGTTTGAAAGTTTGTTACTGAGGTTTGGGAGTTTCAAGTGTCCACTGTGACTGTGAGTATGTGTGTGTTTGTGTGTGTGTGTCCCTGTCACTCCTTTCATTCCACTGAAAACAGTTGAAGTGATGGAGAGAAATACTGCAGCACAATAAGCGACAACAGAGAGGTGCATTGACTGATGACACACCATGAAGCCACGTTAAAAACACTCAAACTGTCACTTCCTATGATAACAGTGTGGGTGGTGTGTGTGTGTGTGTGTGGGGAGTAGAGGCATGTTCAGGCAGGTATAGGGATGTGACACACACACAACACACACACACACACACACACACACACACACCTCTTCTTTACACAGTGTTTGCATCACACTTTGCATACAGCCTGAGGTCATGCAGTGAAGTCTTGTGTTTCTTTGTCAACAGAGAGTGTGCGTGCGTGTGCGTGCGTGTGTGTGTGAGTGTGTGACAGGTGAAAATCCCAGAATCCTCTCCTTTCACGTGCCCTCGTTATGTGATGTCTCGGGTGGCCAAGCAGTCAATGGAGCGATTCCTGCTGCAAAACTGAATAAACACATGGAGAGTCCGCGTGCTGCTTCCGGGGATTGTGGGTAGTTTGGTCTGACAGATCTGCTGTGTGCGGACCGACTGCTCTTCACACTGTGATCATTTGTCTGCCTGAAATCCCCAAATCCTGTTTGTCTGCAGTTCTCTCTGCTGATGAAACTGCTTTTAGCTAATATGCTGAGAGAGAAGTGTCATATTATTCTTCAATTGCAGTTTCTTTATAAAACAGATCTGCTGCTTTATTGTGAATATCATATTTTCATTTTGGGCTGTTGGGCATTAAAGACACATTTTGCGGTTGTTTGGACCTGTGATGCACATTTTATCCATATTAGAGCAAAAACACAATAATCAATATTTGCAGCAGGACTGTTTATTTGTTGCTATAAATAAATAAATTGAACTACTTAACTACACTTAGTTTCAAGGAGCATTTTTAACACTGTGGTAAACATTTTTACTTAAGTTTACAGAAGTTGCTGCAGGTCTCCCTTGAAAAAGAGATCTATGATCTCAATGGGACCAATCTGGTTAAATAAAGGTTTGAAATGAAATGAAAAGAAAGGCTCAGAAAATATATGAAATATAGTATATTACAATTAAATAACAACATAAAATACAGGAAAACAGTGTTAAAAGGGACATTTCTTCCCTAAATTACTAGAAATCCTCTAGATTTACAGTACCAACTTTCTATTGTTCAGAACCGAGATCTCCTGATGCTAGTATCTGATCAATGAAAGAGCAGGAGGCGGGCACTTCCATTACATTATTTCCACCCGTTTTCCTTTCCAATTTGGCTCATTTGGCTCAAGTTACCTTAAAACAGGGATGCGTATGTACACTCTGCATGCTATAAGGACTCTACTCTGTTAACAAGTGACCAAGAAACACTGGCGCTGCTGTGGAGGTGAGTAAATCAAGTGCTCCGTGTGGTTTTAGCATATTAGCTAGCAAAGGGCTAACTCGATGTTTTTCACGTCATTTGATTGGTGGCAATATTTCTAGGCTTGTTGTTATCATGTTAGGTTTAGCTGATGCCTTTTCACCGTATTTAAAGTAGGCCTGTAAAAAAGTTACATAAGGCTGTGTGTGTGAAAATGTGTGTACATATTTTAGCTTAGCTATTAGCTTTGGTATTATTGCTGCCTTAGGGAAGTAGTGAGTGGGTTTTGCACAGCAAAAGTACACCGGAATTAACTAGCTTTACTTTAGTGTGTGTGTGTGTGTGTGTGTGTGTGAGTGATGTGTGTGTGTGTAGGGCTGGAGGAGGGATGCCACACTAAATTGCCAAAATGAGGTGTAAATGTCTTGAGGCAGATGAGCTGCCTTCAGTGAGCACAGCACTGCATATTTCACCAGCAGCTTCTTTGTGTGTGACTCTAAATGTGTGTGTGTGTGTGTGTGTGTGTGTGTGTGTGTGTGTGTGTGTGTGTGTGTGTGTAGCTTGGCAGCCACAGCCAATCACCGTCCATCATTGCGTTTTGGTTCTGACAGCTGGAAGAGGCAGAGAGTCCCTAAACGCCTCAGAGAAACACTTAACTGCCTTCAGTGCTGCCCAGGCGAGTGTGTGAGTGTATGTGGACATTAGACGAAGGCTTTGTGTGTGTCAGTGTGTGTGTGTGTGTGTGTGTGTGTGTGTGTGTGTGTTGACATTAGAGGTGAGCTGTACAGTGTAATGGTGTCATTATATGTGGTAATCATCTTTAGTCTGATGTGCTGCTGGATCTTATAACGGCCGTTAAAACACCTGAGTTGCACCTGAGCAGCTACTTGACCTTTGACCCCCCGACTGATAGAGAGGCTAGAGAAGCAGCCATGATTTGACCCTTGACCTCCAGACTGGATTCTGACATGGTTTCTAATTGATAGACACACATGACCTTTCACTGTTGTTTCCCCCGTGTCTGTATTTGCAATATTTCTCACACTTCACCTTACGAACGATGTATAATGTATTTTACTACAGTATAAGTACACAAAAAGACCTTGACTGCTGCTAATGTCTTTCTCTTAAAGTAGAGATTGAAACCAAATGATATGACCCTTATGCATAATTGTATTTATATATAAATAACAAGCACCAATGGCGAAACACATAAATGAAGGTGTTTCTATAAGTAGTAAACAATATAATAAGTGGAGACAAAATGGAAGTGCTGTGGCCTCTCATTAGAGTACAGTCAAGAAACCCAGTATAGCATCACCAGCTTAAAAGATCACTCTGCGTATTCATCTAAAGTAATACAGATGTTCTTAGTAATACTATGTCTGCATTAAAGTATACCATGGTCCAAGGAGAAGTAGCATTGTTTCAGAACGTCCGTGAGCGTATACAAGTATTAAAGGAGCAGGTAACGTTGACTATTCGTAGATAAATGGTACAGGAATATAGCGTACATGGCACATCAGTGGATTTTGCACATTAGCAATGATGCAGCAAATGAAGGTCTAATGCTTTAACGCACGCACGCACGCACACACACCCACACGCACGCACGCACACACACACACAGTCATCAGCTCTTCTTCTTCTACTTCATCATCGTCAGTCCCAGGAATGTTAGCTCGCCTTTTGTCTGCTGCGAGCCCCGACCTTTCACCTCCATTCTGCTGTCGATGAGGTGTGATATTGTTTAGTCCGTTTCCTGTGCTCGGATGAGAGGAAACGTGGAATGTAACAAATCTACCGCTGCATGAGTCCTTCAGATCTCTCGCTCGCTGTCGTACATTTTTCATTTATAAAACACGTGCCTTAAAATGTGTAAAGATGTTATCAAAGCGCTGAGACAACATGCTACTGGACTCCAGCTGTTCCTGTGGAGGTAGCACGTCATGAAAGATTGGCACTTGTTTCACACACTGGCAGAAACAACAACCTGGAGCTCAGAGGTTCGGATGAGGGGAAGATCTGATGCATTGATTTCTATACTTCTTGTTTTAAACCGTCCATGGAGTCCGACAATGTTACAGTAGTGCTGCTTAAGCTGTGAAGACGTTATACACAGGTGTGGGCAGGGGCGGACTGGGACTAACGGAGCGTCCACACTACAGCTTCAAAAATAGCTTGGAGCTGGGCGTGTCTGGAGCTTGGGGATTTTATTCAAGCAACACGACCAACAACCAATCACATGAATGTCCCGCCCCCGACATACAAAGCAAAAACCCCCGGGGATTTTATGCGAGCAAGATATATATAAACTCCCCAAACAGGCGAAAACCTACCAGTTTCCCCCACTGTCTCTGCCTCCTCCCTCCATGCCTGGCTCCTCCGGTTTGTATCCTGGTAGGTGAAGAGGGTCTGGTCATACAAAACCGGGTGATTTCTACGGCGATAGTTAGTTTCTCCTCCAACTTTTTTTGAAATATAGAAATGAACGGCGGGATATCTCTCCCAGCTTAGACGCGGTTTGATTGGCTACGGCTTCAGCTGTCAGATTTTCAGAAACGGGATTTGATTGGCTGGCGCTGGCTACGCCGGAGACGGCGGAGACGGACCGCTCTGCTACCCACAATTCAGTTTGGCGAAAAAGCGAGGCAACGTGACGTCACCCCATTCAAAGTGAATGGGCAGATTGGAGTTTTCGACGCTGTTGACGCTGTAGTGTAGACGGGCCGTAACAATCAGCCCGGGAAACTCTACCGGCCGACCGGCCCAACTCGGTACCGCTAGTAAATTGGAAAACTCCCGGTATTCCCAATGGCCAGTCCGCCCCTGGGCGTGGGTCCTTCAAATTTGGAGATAACTTTTCAAATGTTGCAAAGAAAACAAGTGTTGAGCAAATCGATCAGGCGACTCAAAGCGTAGTTTGGCCAGAAGTTGTTAGTTTAGGTTTTGGCTGTAAATAAAGGCAAAGAAGTAGAAGAGGTTGAAATGGAGAAATCTTACCAGCTTTTTAGAGACGAATCTAAAATAGGGAAATCAGGAATTAACCAGAGAAATGGGTTTTGGGAATATCCGTGAAAATGGCAAAAGCAGAAATCGGTCATGTGAGTTTGCTATTTTACATCTGCTCATGCTTTTCCATATCAGTCCGTCGTATAATACATTCAGCGTGGTTTTCCATAGAAGCACATTTTTCCATAGAAGCAACTTTTCCTTTGAACGAATGCAAAAGCCCTCAGGTCGCCGGGAAGATAGGTTGGCTTGTTTGTCAGCTGATGGTTTATCAGTATAATGGAAATTCTTCCGGTATCTTTTCATTACTCAAATGGAAAGCAGTGTAGGACGATAGACAGGAGAAAACAGACACAACACCGTGTCCTTGTGGTTGGAACATCTGTTGTCACCCCAATCTGAACTTCTGTTTCCACCTGTTCTGGGTGAGTCCTCATTTCAAAGGTTAACCGGTCAGACTATCTTTCCTCGACCGACAGTCAGCGTCTCCCCTCTTGTTACAGACATTCATAAATACACCTTGTACCACATTAACTCTACCCTTTGTTGTCAGCAGACTGTTTGAGTC
The DNA here is from genome assembly GCA_036324585.1 of Champsocephalus esox. Classification (NCBI taxonomy): domain Eukaryota; kingdom Metazoa; phylum Chordata; class Actinopteri; order Perciformes; family Channichthyidae; genus Champsocephalus; species Champsocephalus esox. The sequence goes on along the minus strand of CM070498.1, from coordinate 6,662,172 downwards.
CCTTTGTGGTGGTTGGGTCTTCTCTTCAAAGACAACTTGATGCATTCTCGGACATCTATATTTCAGTGAAAAAGTATTCTCGATGAGTCATTATGCAACATCCACCACGTCAGCAGATGAGTTAGCTTGTTAGCAAGGCATGTTGTTAGTTTGTATACTTACCTGGTCTTAGCATGTTGGTTAGCTTAGGGTTTAGCTGATTAGTTAGCTGATGAGTTAGTTTGTTAGCAAAGGATGTTGTTAGTAAATTAGTTATTTAATCTGTTAGCATGTTGGTTAGCTTAGGGTTTAGCCGATTAGTTAGCAGATGAGTTAGTTTGTTAGCAAGGCATGTTGTTAGTAGTTATTTAATCTGTTAGCATGTTGGTTAGCTTAGGGTTTAGCCGATTAGTTAGCAGATGAGTTAGTTTGTTAGCAAGGCATGTTGTTAGTTTGTATACTTACCTGGTCTTAGCATGTTGGTTAGCTTAGTGTTTAGCTGATTAGTTAGCTGATGAGTTAGTTTGTTAGCAAGGCATGTTGTTAGTTTGTATACTTACCTGGTCTTAGCATGTTGGTTAGCTTAGTGTTTAGCTGATTAGTTAGCTGATGAGTTAGTTTGTTAGCAAGGCATGTTGTTAGTAGTTATTTAATCTGTTAGCATGTTGGTTAGCTTAGGGTTTAGCCGATTAGTTAGCAGATGAGTTAGTTTGTTAGCAAGGCATGTTGTTCGTTTGTAAGTTACTTACTTGGTCTGTTAGCATGTTGGTTAGCTTAGGGTTTAGCTGATTAGTTAGCTGATGAGTTAGTTTGTTAGCAAAGGATGTTGTTAGTAGATTAGTTATTTAATCTGTTAGCATGTTGGTTAGTTTAGGGTTTAGCCGATTAGTTAGCAGATGAGTTAGTTTGTTAGCAAGGCATGTTGTTAGTTTGTAAGTTACTTACTTGGTCTGTTAGCATGTTGGTTAGCTTAGGGTTTAGCTGATTAGTTAGCTGATGAGTTAGTTTGTTAGCAAGGCATGTTGTTAGTAGGTTATTTATTTAATCTCTTAGCATGTTGGTTAGCTTAGGGTTTAGCTGATTAGTTAGCAGATGAGTTAGTTTGTTAGCAAGGCATGTTGTTAGTAGTTATTTAATCTGTTAGCATGTTGGTTAGCTTTAGGGTTTAGCTGATTAGTTAGCTGATGAGTTAGTTTGTTAGCAAGGCATGTTGTTAGTAGTTATTTATTTAATCTCTTAGCATGTTGGTTAGCTTAGGGTTTAGCTGATTAGCTAGCAGATGAATTAGTTTGTTAGCAAGGCATGTTGTTAGTAGTTATTTAATCTGTTAGCATGTTGGTTAGCTTAGGGTTTAGCTGATTAGTTAGCAGATGAGTTAGTTTGTTAGCAAGGCACTTTGTTAGTAGGCTAGTTATTTAATCTGTTAGCATGTTGGCTAAGAGGTTGTTTATCAAGTATGGTAGTTTGATCAGTTATCATAAATTAAGGGTGTATTTATTAGGTTTTAATATAAGCTAGGTCTGTAAAATACAGCTTGTTGGCTATTGCACTTCTCCATATGGTGATGTTTGATAATATTGTGCAGCCTTCGATGGAAGTGAATCCAAACAGCTTGAAACGTATATTTACTTGACCTCTTCCAATTAATTATTTCCCTCCTCCTCCTCTCTAATAATAACGCTGCTATATGAATATTGAATCTCTTCGGCAAACTGCAGCATTGATCAGCCAGACTCTGAGTAAACTCTGAGAGCAAACTGCTCCATCGATCTGTCCACATAAGAGCCTGATGATGATGGTGGTGTGTGTGTGTGTTTGTTTGTGTGTGTGTGTGTGTCGGGGGGAACGGGTACTTCCTGTTCCCCTGGTTGACTTCCTGTTAGTTGTTGTTTCTCTCCTGGTTTTATTTACATCAGCAGCAGCAGCAGCAGCAGTCTGAGCACTCTGCTGGGTGGCCTCTTACATTTACAATGCTAATGTTAGCCTGCAGGGAAGTGTGTGTGTGTGTGTGTGTGTGTGTGTGTGTGTGAGGTGTGTGCTGAAGGCATGTTTCCTGAAGATGTAAAACTGCATTTTCTCAGTTGGATATTATATGAAAATGTGTGTTCTTTGTGCAGGGTCGTACCTTTGAGGATACTGAGGTCTATAACCTTTTGTATCGTGGTACGTTGTTTCTGTACACATGATGCATCGTTTACTCTAACACCAGTATATTGTTGACTACATACAAGATCAATATTCAGTAGATCCACAGCAGAAGTGTTGAATTACCTTTTCAAAGTATCGTTTCAGGGTCACAAGTTCACCTCCTGTCAGGACTTTTTAATTTGTTTATCTTGCACATTTGAATTTGACTTTTTAGGTTGGTAAAACATAAATATTCACTAACTCTGGCACTGTGGAACAGGTTTAAAATAAGAGTTTTAATCGTAGTAAAATACCTTTAGTAGGAGAATTATATTTCACTTTCCAAAATAAAAGCACAAAACACCAATAAGGACGTACAGTACCAAGCACTAGAGCAGGGGTCGGCAACAGGCGGACCGCGGTCCGGATCCGGACCCAGACGCCGACCTACCCGGACCTATAATCAATACATTAATAGGGGATTTCAATTTTGACGGTGCGATTCTATTTTAAACCGCCGCCGACAGCGGGGGAAAGAGACGAGTGAGCGATACAGGGAGAGAAACACAGAAGAAGAGACGAGAGCGCGATACAGGGAGAGAAACACAGAAGAAGAGACGAGTGAGCGATACAGGGAGAGAAACACAGAAGAAGAGACGAGTGAGCGATACAGGGAGAGAAACACAGAAGAAGAGACGAGAGCGCGGCAGAGAGAAGCGGAGAGGAGAGTGAGTGAAGAGAACGATTAGCGATACAGGGAGAGAAGACGGAGAGGAGAGTGAACAGGCGAGTTAGCGGCAGACAGGGAGAGACAGATACTTAGACATGGCGCTCTCCAAGAAGAGGAAAGTGGACGGTGAGAACAGAGCTTTGAACCCTGAGTGGACTCCTTCATGTTCATCCGGCCCACTGGGAGCACAGAGCCAGTGCATCTCATTTGTTCAGAGACCGTGGCGCAAGTGCCAAAACGCCACTATGAGACAACACACAAAGTGTTTCACCAAACATTCCCTCTCCAGTCAGAACTGAGGTCACAAAAAATAAATATCGTTCCAGCACAGGCTAACCAATGAGCTAACCGAGGCTAACCAATGAGCAAACCGAGGCTAACCAATGAGCTAACCGAGGCTAACCGAGGCTAACCAATGAGCTAACCGAGGCTAACCGATGAGCTAACCGAGGCTAACCGATGAGCTAACCGAGGCTAACCGATGAGCTAACCGAGGCTAACCGATGAGCTAACCGAGGCTAACCAATGAGCTAACCGAGGCTAACCAATGAGCTAACCGAGACTAACCAATGAGCTAACCGAGGCTAACCAATGAGCACCTGCATGTGTGTGTGAGAATGGCCCTGACACCATTTCAGCCCAGATCTAAACTGGCAGGACAAGCTCCAGCTCAATTCTCGCACTGAATCAAAACAAAGTGAGTGAGGGACTGCAATATAAGAGGGAGAGAAAGAGAAACTTTAAAACTGTTCAATTGTTGTGAGGTGTAAAGACTGATATGTTCTATAATCGTCTGAAACTGTTGAGTCATGATGTGAAACGGTTAACAAAGAAAAAGGGAAACTCAAGCTGCTGCTACACTTTATTTTATTTATCTAAAATGAAGCACTTTTAAGATGCACATGTTTCAAAAGCTATTTTATTTATTTTCTCTATTTCATTTTGAAATGCAGCCCGAGAGGAACATTACACATATCCACAGTGTTTACTGTATATCTGTAGAGTTCAACGTTAAGTGACAAAATACATATAAATATTGTGTTTATGAATTGTACTTTCTTTATTTGATTGGCGGTCAGCTGTAGATTACATGCAGACGTTGATGAAGCTGCAGCTACTTCAATATATATCACACTAATTCATGAAGCAACTTAGACACTTTGAAGCTCCGGACCTTTGCATGGGGACATTGTCTCTAACTGGACCTCGTTGAATTGTAGTTGAAGAGCCCTGCACTCGAGCAACACAATGAAACTGAAATATATTTGTCATAAAAGTTGGGTTTTCTCTTCGTCAACCTTAATAAATATTGACCGTGAAAAATTGACTTTTCAAGATAAAAGCACAGCATATCGAAAAGGCAGTTTAGTAGCAAATAGAAGAGCAATAAAATAAAAAGTAGATTTTTCTACAGTGTTCTCGGTTAGTTAGATCAGTTGTGTGAGGGTCCCCACAGTCTGAATGCACTCCCCACTGAGTCAGACAGACAGACAGACAGACAGACAGACAGGTACACATGACTCAATGTTGTCCTGGTCGATGCTTTCAGGATGAATGTAAGTAGGGCAGTGTGTGTGTTTTCTGTGTGTGTGTGTGTGTGTGTGTGTGTGTGTGTGTGTGTGTGTGTGTGTGTGTGTGTGTGTGTGACAGATGGTGGCCTCACGTCACACTCTCACACGGTCCTTTAAGGTCGGGACTAAACAGAAATAATGCCACGCTTATGGGTCCTTCTGCTTCACTCTGGGAATTACTACATTTCCCATGATGCATTGCACTATAGTCCCTACAGGAGACTGATAACCTGTTGCTCTCCAAAAGTATTTCTTGTTATTTTGTTAGTCGTTAATGTTCAAATGGTTGTGTTCTTGGAAGAAAAACACACATCACACACTATGTATCTTACTTTTGATATACTATATAATTACCGTCTCTATATTTAATTTAATTACATTTTTAAGAAAGAAAGACAAATAAACACTCACAATAAATAGATTTCTGGTTATTTTAGTTTAAAATACTCACATGAGTGACTTTTAAAAAAAGAGCTTTAAATAAATACCACATACACACATTCATATTCATATGAAACCTAAATAAATCACGGTGCAGTGACGCTGTGTTTCACGTGTGAACGGGAATCAAACCTGCGACCCGCTGCAGCTATTGATCTCTGATCGGGTAACAACTGGGTTAACAAGTAAACCAGGACACACACACACACACACACACACACACACACACACACACACACACACACACACACACACACACACACACACACACACACACACACTGGATGAGTGACATGTCTTTGGGAGCCTTGAGGGGAATCTGAAAATTGATTGGCCTAGAACAGTTATCTGTGTGTGTGTGTGTGCGTGTGTGTGTGTTCTGATGGGGAGATAACACATCATCGACAGACTAATGGAGGGGAGGGGAGAGTGTGTGTTGTAACAGCGGAGTGTTGTTGCTGCTGATGTTGGTCGATTACCTTGTTTCACACACACACACACACACACACACACACACACACACACACACACACACACACACACACACACACACACACACACACACTGTGCAGCAGGTCATGGCGGCTGGTGTGTGTGGGTGAGTGAACCTTTTGATTTTGTCAATCGAGCCGTTGGGCTGGAGTGTGTGTGTGTGTGTGTGTGTGTGTGTGTGTGTGTGATGTCACAGGTAAATGATCAGACTGTTGATGTGTAAATAGTTTTGGTGTATTTGTATTTTCTCCATTATGTCGATCAGCTCTTGGAGTGAAAGTACTTGTCTTTCCGACGCGTCGCCAGATGCTGCCGATGTGTTGGAGAGCAGCACTGGCAGAGTAGCACCCGTCGTGATTCACACTTTGTTTTCAGATTCAAAAAGTGCTCTATTTTTCCCAAATGCATTTGCTCCACACCTCAGGGGGCTGCACTAAAGCTGTCCGGGTCGTCAGTCAACAGGGTGATGTGACTTCCTCCTGTGATCATAAACAAGTCATTACGGATTCACCTCAACTCAGACTCATGTATGATTTATTAAATATATAAAAAATATTTATTTGAGAAATATATAGAAATTACAATTAAATATTTTAAGAACATTTATTAAAAATATGTAGAATACATATTATAAATTAATATTGTGCAAAGTAATACATAAATAAATAAAAATATGACACATTGTATAATCTGAAAGAAGAACATCCAACAAATATTTCAGAGGATTTACAATTTTAACATTTTGTCGAATGTCGCCATCTTTTAAATCAAATCAAAAGATGCAAAAAAGGAAATTGTGAGAAAAACTAAAATCCTAAATGACTTCCAGCGACACTCCATTCCCAGTCAAAGTAAAATCTTCCTGTGTGGGGTCAAAGGTCACGCCCCCCCCCCTGCTCCTGTGTTACCCTGCTGCACGTGGTCCTGGTTACCTTCTGGTTGCTGTTACCCGTGGCGACCAGGTGTGGTGTGATTGATGAGGGTTTTTTTTGATTTTCCTCTCCTGCTAATGGAAAGGAAGTGACCACCCACAACCTTTCACCTCTCTGACCCCCGCTGCATGCTGGGTAGCCGGGCTGAGTACCTGTCACACGGCAGTAATGAGAGGCTGGAACTCTTTCATCTTCCTCCTCCTGCTGCTTCTCCTCCAGGAGGATTCTGGGAAGGTTTTTCAGGCTGACCCTGAGACGAGAGCTTCCTCCCGCAGAGATCTCAACTTCCTCTGAGCGGTTAACACATTCGGCTCATTTTTTAAACGGCACAGCTCTTTAACCTTTCATTCAGATCGTATTAATATTATATTATCTTCATTAACTTTGTTTGATATGTTTGTGGTGCAGCTCGGAAAAGTAGTTAGTTAGTCTCAATAGAGAGGTGCAGGAATTAGTCCTAACACGTGGAGCGACTCATGTATTGCCTTTTATTTCTGACGTATTATATATATTTTACAAACAAGCATACAAATAAAAATAAATAAAATATAAATTAATAAAATATATATACATACAAAAAATGTAATAATGAAAACATATATATTTGAAATAATACAATTTCTAAGAAAAATATAAAATTAAATGTATTTATTTGAAAATATATATAAAAAAAAATACATATTAAAATAATTAACAACATATAATCAAATATGTTTAACTGAGAAATACAACAGAAATATATCAAAGACTGAATAATCTGAATTTAAGATCAAAAAGCTCTACAGTTTAAGAAGTGCACCGTAGACGATGGTGTTGAAAAGCAACGGTCAATATCAACGTTAGCTAGCACAACACCGAGAGTTCAGATGGATCTCGCTCACGAAAAGACAACCTGTATTGAAAGCATCCACCGCGTACGTTCACATCCATCTCGCTCTCTGGTTGTCCTCCTCCTCCGCGCAGAGCACCACGACGGCCGGTGGTCACTCGCTAACATCTGTGAGATCTCACTCCATGGCACGCTCATCTTAATATCCCGTGGTGTGTGATGCACCGTTATTTACCCGTGTTGTCGTGTGTGCACGTTTGAGATTAAAGGGGAGAACATCTGTGCAGTTTCTCGTCATGTGACTCGTGCTGCACGGACTGAACATGAGTTGAACCTCATTTGGTGCGATCCCGGCTTTAGTCTCCGTCCCGTATGTTTGCTGAGTTTCTGACGCTTCAATGACATGTTATATTTATTATTATGCTTTATTTTAGTACAGATACTCTGTAGTGTCTGACAGTTCCTTTTAATTCCCACAATGCAGCAGTTTTTACAATCCGTAAGATTCAATTGGTGGGCGGATTTTTACAAGCTGTCAATCAATCAGCCGTCCAATAGCTGACAAGTAGGTGGGCGGGGCTTGATGATTAATCTGTTCCCCAAACAAGCCGCATTAATTAACCCCGGCAGGTAAACAGGGAGGGGTGGGTGTCGAAATAATGAGTGTGTGTGTGTGTTCCTGTGTGTGTTCCCGTGTGTGTGTGTGTGTGTGTGTGTTTGTGTGTTCCACCTAAATGAATGAAGGATCCCCAGAAAGCGGCTTGTTAATTATCCAATTTAATCTGATGGAATTGAAACTTGAACCCCACAAATGAATTAATTAGCCTAATTGTTGCTGGCTGTGTGTGTGTGTGTGTGTGTGTGTGTGTGTGTGTGTGTGTGTGTGTGTGTGTGTGTGTGTGTGTGTGTGTGTGTGTGTGTGGTTTATCTTTTTATGTGACTCTCCCACTTAATTTCGTCTTAATCAGCCCCAGCTAAATACGCACATGGACTAAAAATATTTCAGCATAAAGCAAATAAATTATGTATGATCCAATGATGAATAATAAATGAAATGTATGGACTATTGTAGCCGTGAGAAGTTAATTTTGATCACAGACTGACACTAATGGCCCGGCTGTGTGAGTGTGAAAGGAACCGCAGTGATGAAGGGAGTTCATTATTTGTAGTTAATGAGGAATAACTTTCAGACGCGTCGGCCGGCTGCTGCGACCTCAGACCTCTGGACCTTTGATGTATACTCAGTCTTAGTTTTGGTAGCATTGTGTGATCTGAGGCGCACGCACACACACACACACACACCATGTATACATCTCGCTGACACATGCTCTAATGAGGGGGTGGGAGGTGACAGGGGGGTCAGAGGCTGCGATGCGGCTCCGCGCTCGGCTGACGCTGGTGACGGACTCCTGTCTGCGGCGGGAAGGTCAGAGGTCAGCAGGCGGCAGACAGACAGGGTCAGAGGGCGAAGTGGTGAGACAGCTGCAGCTGATATAAAGCGTCTTTTTTAGGAGTTTGATTTATGATGTATTTAGTAAAGTGATTTTAAAGAGGACATATGCTGCTCAGGTTCAGGTTCATATCAGTATGTAGTGTCTCTACTTTAAAGAGTCCTCTCCTGCTGGTGTTCAGGTGTATATCAGTATGTAGTGTCTCTACTTTAAAGAGTCCTCTCCTGCTGATGTTCAGGTGTATATCAGTATGTAGTGTCTCTACTTTAAAGAGTCCTCTCCTGCTGATGTTCAGGTGTATATCAGTATGTAGTGTCTCTACTTTAAAGAGTCCTCTCCTGCTGATGTTCAGGTGTATATCAGTATGTAGTGTCTCTACTTTAAAGAGTCCTCTCCTGCTGATGTTCAGGTGTATATCAGTATGTAGTGTCTCTACTTTAAAGAGTCCTCTCCTGCTGATGTTCAGGTGTATATCAGTATGTAGTGTCTCTACTTTAAAGAGTCCTCTCCTGCTGATGTTCAGGTGTATATCAGTATGTAGTGTCTCTACTTTAAAGAGTCCTCTCCTGCTGATGTTCAGGTGTATATCAGTATGTAGTGTCTCTACTTTAAAGAGTCCTCTCCTGCTGATGTTCAGGTGTATATCAGTATGTAGTGTCTCTACTTTAAAGAGTCCTCTCCTGCTGATGTTCAGGTGTATATCAGTATGTAGTGTCTCTACTTTAAAGAGTCCTCTCCTGCTGATGTTCAGGTGTATATCAGTATGTGGTGTCTCTACTTTAAAGAGTCCTCTCCTGCTGATGTTCAGGTGTATATCAGTATGTAGTGTCTCTACTTTAAAGAGTCCTCTCCTGCTGATGTTCAGGTGTATATCAGTATGTAGTGTCTCTACTTTAAAGAGTCCTCTCCTGCTGATGTTCAGGTGTATATCAGTATGTAGTGTCTCTACTTTAAAGAGTCCTTTCCTGCTGATGTTAGGTGTATATCAGTATGTGTGTCTCTACTTTAAAGAGTCCTCTCCTGCTGGTGTTCAGGTGTATATCAGTATGGAGTGTCTCTACTTTAAAGAGTCCTCTCCTGCTGCAGCACCTCTTTTCACCCTCTGTCTGAAACCAGAGCCCAGTCTGCTCTGATTGGTTAGCTGGCCGGCTCTGTTGTGATTGGCCAACTGCTTATAGAGGTCCCGCCCCTTAGCCTTTGCAGACCATTCACATACCTAGTTTCAAATGAATAAATAACAGAACTAATGAGCCCATGAGAGAGAAAAGCCACTTATTAAATCCGGGCAGGAGGCGACCAGCAGAGATGTGTGTATTTAATCATGCAGCGAGAACACACTGCCAAATGTGACACTTTATTTCGGTCGCACACTTCTACAGTCCATCTCACTGACAAATGTACGAAACTAATTAGAAACACTTGATTTGGTTTGGCAGCGACTGAAAGGAACATATCGAGCAAAACATGTGAAGACAGAGAGCGAGAAAACAGTGATCTGAACAGCAAGCATTGTTCTGCTTCATGACAGGAACACACACACACACACACACACGCACACACACACACACACACACACACACACACACACACACACACACACACACACACACACACACACGCTTCAAACTACTTGGTGTTTCTCTATCAGGAAGAATACTAAAGTCAATACAAATAATTCTATTGACATTATATTAAAAGCAAGTGAAAGAAAATGTTGTAAATTATTATTACAACATTTAAAAAAAATCCAGGGCACCAAACTATTATTACCCCCTCCCAAAGCCCCTTACTTCCCAAACCCCCCCTCCGTTAACTTCTCCTCCCTTTCATCCAAATGGTTTCCTTTTGTGGTTAAAGCCATTTGTTTCTACACAGCAGGCTTTTCAACTAGACAACAGGTGGCTCCCTCCTCCTCCCTCCTCCTCCCCACCTCCTCCTCCTCCCCTCCTCCTCCTCCTCCTCCCCAAACCCCCTCTCCTCCCTCCTCCTCCTCCTCCTCCTCCTCCTCCTCCCTCCTCCTCCTCCTCCTCCCCGGGGGTAAACTAGGTTTTGTGAGAGTTGCTACGTTTTAGAATTAAACAATAAATATTACAAGAAAAAGACAGATATTTAGTGAGCAGACAATATAAAACATATTTCTGGTATTATTTGAAACATATATCGAATGGCAACTGTAGGGCTTCGATTTAGGATTATTCTTGATTAATCTGTTGATTATTTCTCACTGAATCTAAAACTGTATTTTGTCGATAGAATGGTTTAAAATGTTGATAAATATCTTGTTTATCCGCAACAACAATTTGATTTATTATTATTATCGTATTATTTTCTTTGCTTAGTTAGAAATTACTCAAACCTATTTACGGATTGTCAAATATGAAGTAATTTTAAAAATAATCTCGAATATCAGGCTAAAAAAAGACGTGGCAAATGTAATCCACGTGGTGTCGTGAGTGGAGGTGAAGACACTGAAGGAGGTGCAGCGTGGCTTTAAGTGTTGGACATCAAGATGAAAGCAGCCGTTAAGGAAATAAAACGGCTGTAATTCAAATTCAAACATGTTGAAAGTGACCCGAACAACTTCCGGAGGTCATTTTAAAAATGTCTATAAACATTAATAAAGGGAAGAAGGCGGACGACGGGTTGCTACTTTACATAATGCTATATATAGAGTCGGCTGAGTGGATCCATTTGGCTGCATCTCCAGAAAATTAAGGGTGGGAGTGCATCTCCACTTCCTCTTCCTCCTCCTCTTCCTCACCAGAAAGGGTCACAGGACCAACAGGCAAAGCTTCAGGTAGCTGTTGTAAGGGAATACGAGATAAAAACGGAACAACGAGGCTTTATTTTTCTCTAATTAGTCAGATAAAGTGCTGGTAATTCAACAAATTAACCTCGGTGTCACTTTGACTTAATTATATTAAATGTAACGAGTCCTGCCACACGCTGTTATGTCGGCACATGACGGCTCTTAAAGAGAGGGAAATTAAGAAAGAAATTAACACAAAGTGCTTTTTTGAGATTGTGACGTAGGGTGGAGGTCATTTGGTCTTTTAAAACCCAACATAAGCTTCAAGGAGTGGAGACAACGATCATTTGCAGTAATATCTGCATTATTAGCGCTTCCTGTTCCCTTGTCTGGAAGTCAATGTTTTTTTTCACGTTTTTTTTATTAGAAGCCTGAAATAAGGTCCGTGGTTAACACAAGCTGAAGAACCTTTAGCTTAGTGGTGGTGACGTGTAGTCATGTGACCGTGCTGTAGTTCCTTTATAGCCCAACATTAGCCGCCTTTAGCTTAGCGGTGGTGACGTGAAGTCATGTGACCGTGCTGTAGTTCCTTTATAGCCCAACATTAGCCGCCTTTAGCTTAGCGGTGGTGACGTGAAGTCATGTGACCGTGCTGTAGTTCCTTTATAGCCCAACATTAGCCGCCTTTAGCTTAGCGGTGGTGTAGTGAAGTCATGTGACCGTGCTGTAGTTCCTTTATAGCCCAACATTAGCCGCCTTTAGCTTAGCGGTGGTGACGTGAAGTCATGTGACCGTGCTGTAGTTCCTTTATAGCCCAACATTAGCCACCTTTAGCTTAGCGGTGGTGACGTGAAGTCATGTGACCGTGCTGTAGTTCCTTTATAGCCCAACATTAGCCACCTTTAGCTTAGCGGTGGTGACGTGAAGTCATGTGACCGTGCTGTAGTTCCTTTATAGCCCAACATTAGCCACCTTTAGCTTAGCGGTGGTGACGTGAAGTCATGTGACCGTGCTGTAGTTCCTTTATAGCCCAACATTAGCCGCCTTTAGCTTAGCGGTGGTGACGTGAAGTCATGTGACCGTGCTGTAGTTCCTTTATAGCCCTACATTAGCCGCCTTTAGCTTAGCGGTGGTGACGTGAAGTCATGTGACCGTGCTATAGTTCCTTTATAGCCCAGCATTAGCCGCCTTTAGCTTAGCGGTGGTGGCGTGAAGTCATGTGACCGTGATTTTTGTCGAGGGAGCTCTTTCGATGCTTAACTACAAAAATCTGTCACCACTGCAACACTCTATTTTATTCCCCTGATTCAAAGTTTAGAGACTGAATTTCCTGTCACAGACGTGCAGGGTCAGGTTAATTGATAGCCCTTCATTTTGTGTGGTTGTGAAATGTGATTTATACCTGACCCCTGTCCTCTCAGAGCTGAAGCAGGTAATAGCCGTGGATGGATTTATAGATTTATTACCCAAAATTCTGCTTAATTTATATCCTTGTTTTAAAAAACTGAGCATCCAACTGTATATCATATAAATGACACCTCAGGCAGAGGCGGAAAGTACATTTACGTAAAAGTATTTGGACATTTGTGTACTTTACTTGAGTACCTCCTCTGTGTGCTACTTCATTTATTTAACCCTCATGGTTACTTTTAGCATTTAACCCACATGTTATGCTTATGTGTTGATGCAGTACTGTACGAGTATATAATATATATACTGTGAAAAGCCATTCTTTAAACTGAGTACTTTGCCTTTTGATACTTTAAATACATCTAGCTCATAATACTTCCGCTCATGCAAAGCATCTGAGTACTTTTTTCCCACATATAAGTATCTTCCATCCTGCACATCATAAACCATGTGAGTCCTTTACCATCTCCACCTTCACATGCATTAACATCCCATAATGCCCTTTGGCAAATCAGCATCACTAATTACCGCGGGATGCCAAGTGCTGATGACAGCTGCGGCATTAGCATCGCTAAGCTAACGATGACACTGAGCGTTTTTCAATGTAAATGTTTTTCTGAGACCCGGAGGTGCTGCTGCCTCATGTTCCTGAGCACGCACGCACGCACGCTCGCACGCATGCACGCACGCACACACACACACACAGAGCTCGTCCTGTTCCATATAGCTATATTTAGTCGCCGTTCGATCCTCCCCACGTGTCCAGCAGTCAATAAAAATCAGCCGTTTGTCGTCGGACATAGTGTCTGAAAGTGATCCTCCCCCAAACCCCCTCTCCTCCTCCTCCTCCTCCTCCTCCTCCTCCTCCCTCCTCCTCCTCCTCCTCCTCCTCCTCCTCCTCCTCCTCCTCCTCCTCCTCCTCCTCCTCCTCCTCCTCCTCCTCTCGTTTGTCAGATAAAAAAACGAGGGATTTCCGTTTGACTTTAATATCAGCGGTGTCACCTTCACATCGACTCTCAGTCAACAAGCCGGTGCTGGAGGGGTCAAAGGTCACAGCAACCAGCGCACTGAGCCATGAATGAAGAGAGACCTGGAGTACAGGAGGACATATTTTGTTTGTCTTCGCCTTTTAAATTCACATCTTTTGTTGTATTTAATATCATTTTTATAGATTTGGGTTTTGGTCTTATCTTCTGTATTTTTCAAATTTGGTTTATAACCCTTACATCTTTGGCTCCCTGTCGTAAACCCCCTCTACGCTACAGAAGGTGTTCACTCTGAGCCGTGATATTGTGCAGGACTTTGAGAGTAATCCTCTTCTCTGTCCTTATCGTCTTGGCGATCTGAACATTCCTTCTGACCCTGAACACCACACTGCTGCCATTTCAGACTCAATTTCCCGGATAGATTTATTGGCAAAAGTGGTTAAAAGTTGTATTTTATTATATTATTTATACTTGTTTGACATTGTATTTATTCTCTCTTTGTACATTCATGGACCTACTACAACATATGTAAATAAAAATACAAAATCCATTGAAAAGAAACGAAGAAATTAGCTTTTTTCAATTTGTTTTACGAAAATCCATTAAAAAAAAATGTAAAATATAAAAACCTAACAAACTGCAAAAATAACAAATTAAATTCATAATAATCATATTAAAAAATACTAGCGTACACTTATGCACTTTCAAAATGAAACAATACAATTTAAAACGAGTTCTGTATGCCTTAGCCCTCCTGTTGTGTTCGTTTCCCCCCTTACTTTGGAGTTCACGGTCAAATTTGACCGGTCCCGTTTTAACTGCTATTACATGAACACAAAAACCATTAATCATCACCACGTTTCATTTAACACCCTTTCAAACTGTAGATATTGTATCAGAGTACTGGTATACATGAAGAACTGCAGTAAATATACAGAGAATAGACACTGAACATGTATTGCGTGTGCCAGGTGTGATCCATGTGGGGGGAGGGGCACATAAGAGTGGGAAATGTGTCGAATTGTTCTGTGTGTGTGTGTCAGTTCATTCACATGGGGGGATGGGCAAATAAGGGGGGAAACACATATAGTGTGTGTGTGTGTGTGTGTTTATCTGATCCGGATGGTTACTAATTCCTTTTCTTTATGCCAGTCATTTTTAACCGGGAACACCATGGCTGTTACAAAGTTGACTAAATCATCTAAAATGCAATGAAAGTGGTGATCAGCATTGTATATGTTCAAATGTCTGCTGTGAAGGATACCATGAAGCCTTAAAGCAGGGGTCTCCAACACGTCGATCAGCAGCTTTTCATTAGCTCGCCGCTCGATTATCGATTATAGCGTAGTAAGGTTGCTTCTTGATTTTTCGGCCGCGGCCGGACAATAACGTTTTTTTATTTTAGAATTTTTTCTGTCACACGAATATCAAATTGGTCGGTGCCGCAGAGATCAAGGAACAGACGTGACAGCGGCACAGCGACACCACACACGGAGCAGTCTGCTTTCTGCACCAGCACCAGTCCAGAACCAACGGCAGAATGGTCTGAATCAGGCCGCGTCGCTGCGGCTCAGACACACCGGGAGGGATTTGTGTTTTTTGAAAAACACTCGTTATCGTCATGTCAGGTTTTTGGTGGATTTAATGAAGTCGTGGATTGCAGAGTACGAATGTCCTCTTGCTATTTTCAGTTGATAAATACGTGTGTAAAGTTCGTGAAGGCAGGAGGGAAGCTTCCACGATCACCGTCTCCTCTCCGTTCCTCCAAGCCCCGCCCCCTCCCTGAAAATAATGAGTGACAGGCTGATAGTGACCCGATAGAAACTATATTATTCACTTAATCACTGACTTAGTCTCATACATTCATGGGATAAATGCAACAGTAAGACAGAGAATGGAAGTGTGCACCCACATGCACTATTTTTGTTTTTATAATGCCGTTCTCTGCTGTGTTCAGACTTCATGTGTGTGATGCCACATTCAGGACATTCTGTCTCCTTTTTTAACAGCAGACCGTAGCTACAAGCTGCAGCTCGACTGAAGTATTCGTTTTTTGTTTTTGAGGATGGAACAATTTCCCACACAGATATAGGGAGGCTAGACTTATACAATTGAATTATAATTTCATGTCAAGACGAAGAAGAAGATGAAAAAGATGGCTGAACTGTTCAGTGTCAATCCTGTGGACATGGAGGTTATAAAGTCTCAGCAAAACTCACAATATTGCTGGAGCCTTGTAGACCCAGAAAACGATAAGAACATTCGCCAAGCAGCACTGAACACGTCTGCTTTGTCTGGTTCTGTTCTACAGAGCTTTGTGAAGCAGCTTTTTCTGACACGAATGAAATCTACCGTACTTTTCGGACTATAAAGCGCACCTGCATATGAGCCGCAGCAGCTAAATTGTCCGTCTGTCTTGCTCTCGTTCTGTCTCTCGGCCTCCAGCTTTTCCTGCTGGAGCCCGCCGCTTAAAGGTGGCGGGTGCGGACCGGTCCTAGAGCCCGTAGAGTTAAAGGTGGTTAATTTGACCTGTAAAACCCATAGATTTAGGAGGTTCCCAAGTGGCCGTTAGCTGTACACAAAAAATGGGGAAAAAGTCGCGGCTTATAGTCCGAAAAGTACGGTAAATACAGAACAAGACTGACTGATGAACATTTAAATGACTCTATTAGAGGGAACCTAAGTGGGTCCAGCATACACCTCTGGTGGACTCCATGCCGCGCCATTCATCTCAAGTGAATGTTCAGTGACTTACTCACTACGTGGGCCATAATAATATGTGAGGCATTGTCGTTTTCTTGGACCTTGATGTGAAGTCAAGATTTGTGATAAGCTTTAGGTATTGCAATTTCGTACGTGTACAAAAGTATAGTTTAATTCAACCGATGAGGGCTCTGTGAATAAATGTAAGCGATGCGATGCAAGTATCTCTCGGATGAAGAAAGGCTGGAGACCCCTGCCTTGATGCAATCGAATGCAAAACTAAAAAGTTATGATTGATGAAAGTAGTACATCGGTCAGATTTGACCCGAAGACAACGGGAGGGTTCAATCTTAAATCATTTTCAAATGTATGTAAAGTATATTACATTCATTTATTAAAAAAACACAAATTATAGTAATATCAACAAACCCTACCATACTTATTTAGTGTTCCAACTTGTCATGCTCTCCTGATGATTAAGACTGGCGTAGTTTGACTTCAGACGGTGGTTCCTCTCAGTCAGATCCACTCTCCGTAAGACGTTAAGACACTCGTCTCACGCTTTTCTTTCCTCGAGCTTCACAAAGCCCCGTCTAAATCTCACCGGTTTCCTTTCGTGTGCTGCTTTGAGTCTGAAAAACAGAGAGTCGACTGAGCCGTCAGAGATTAGAGGACGGCGTGAAACGTCTAGAAATCTGTGCAGGAAGAGAAACACTCATCGGTTTCATCGGTTGATTCATTATGTCGTTCATGTACAGCCCGTGTGTTCATAAAGCAGTCTCGAGGGAGTGTAAATGTTGACAGACGCTCATATAAAGTGTTTTTGTGTTGACTGGGAGTGAACACAGACGGGAGATAAAGCCTTCGACAATGTTACTTCCTGCAGCTGCTTTCCACACAAAAGCTCCTCCACAGTGAACTGGTTTCTTTACAACAACCCCCCCATCCACACGAACAATGTGTCTGCAGGAGCTGAAGTCACACCCTTTGAAGAAGAAGGATACTTTAATCCTGATGGCTTCCTTCGTTAGACTTTCTCAAAAGATCATTGTAACCTGCTGTAGTCTCCTTGTTCTCACACGTGGTTTTGAGGTTTCTCAACTGCCGCTTTTAAACCTGTAGTTTAGTTACAGGAGGTTTATACTAGGGATGTCCCGATCACCTTTTTTGTGCTCCCGATCCGATTCCGATCATTTGATTTTGACAATCTGCCGATACCGATTTTTCCCGATCCGATCTTTATGCAATGCATTAAGAGAAAAAAAAGATAACAGATAACGGCTGGTCATCCAACGCGATGAATTCAGCTATCTTGGCTGTTATTTGGCCTTTTCACTGTTCTGGGGCAGTTTCTCTTTCCTTTTGAAAGTCTCTGAAAGTGTCGGTTGTTTCAGTGCCGTTACCCGAGTGGCCGCTGTGTACTCGCCGTGTTGTTATTGGTGTTTGTTTCTCAGGTAGCGTATTAGATGTTGAACGTAGCTCTGTTCTTTCCACCACGCGGAACCTCTGCCTTGCAAACATTGCATCTGGCTGTTACACTGCCTTCGCTTTCAATTTCATAATACTTCCAAACTCCTGACATGTTCTCTGTCCCGACTCCCGAGTCCCCAGCTGAACGTAGCCTCTCGTTAGCTTGCTGCTACTATTAGACACTGCGCCCACTCTGTTGCCAGCTTTGAGAGGAATAAGCAACCAGGTCTGAAAACAAGCCCAAAGAAAGCAACACATACATGATGTTGTGTAATTTTAAACCAAAACTAAGTCCTCAGGATGACTTTAAGACGTGAACATGGTCATTTTTGTTTTGTAACATTAAATAAAATAATGAAAACATTTTATAAAAAAAATCGGAAAAAAATCCCGATCCCCGATTTTTTTTCTCCCGATTCCGATCTTTTGAAAATCACGTGATCGGCTCCAATCCCCGATCACGTGATCGGATCGGGACATCTCTAGTTTATACGATACAACATCAGCTGTATAAAATACATGTGTGTGTGTTTATTTAATGGCAGACAATCCTTCTACATTGTCACAAATCCTTTGACCATGGTGATTGTTTTATAAACACATGACATCGATTGAGAGACCGCCCCCTTTTGCTGAGTTTACTTCCATGTTTTTTTGCCGTTATTTGTGTTTTTGGGAGGTTATCATATATTAGATACTTTGTGACTATGTAAAACTTGTGCTCCTATTGGCTCACATTGTACGTGATAGGCTAAGGGGCGGGACATCTCTAAGCGGTTGACCAATCACAACAGAGCCGGCCAGCTAACCAATCAGGGCAGACTGGGCTCTGGTTTCAGACAAAGGGTGAAAAGAGGTGCTGCAGCCCAGACAGTATGAGAAAAATAAAGAGCTTTTTGAATTTTAAAGCATGGAGACAAGTAGAGACACTACATACTGATATACACCTGAACATCAGCAGGAGAGGACTCTTTAAAGTAGAGACACTACATACTGATATACACCTGAACATCAGCAGGAGAGGACTCTTTAAAGTAGAGACACTACATACTGATATACACCTGAACATCAGCAGGAGAGGACTCTTTAAAGTAGAGACACTACATACTGATATACACCTGAACATCAGCAGGAGAGGACTCTTTAAAGTAGAGACACTACATACTGATATACACCTGAACATCAGCAGGAGAGGACTCTTTAAAGTAGAGACACTACATACTGATATACACCTGAACATCAGCAGGAGAGGACTCTTTAAAGTAGAGACACTACATACTGATATACACCTGAACATCAGCAGGAGAGGACTCTTTAAAGTAGAGACACTACATACTGATATACACCTGAACATCAGCAGGAGAGGACTCTTTAAAGTAGAGACACTACATACTGATATACACCTGAACATCAGCAGGAGAGGACTCTTTAAAGTAGAGACACTACATACTGATATACACCTGAACATCAGCAGGAGAGGACTCTTTAATGTAGAGACACTACATACTGATATACACCTGAACATCAGCAGGAGAGGACTCTTTAAAGTAGAGACACGACATACTGATATACACCTGAACACCAGCAGGAGAGGACTCTTTAAAGTAGAGACACTACATACTGATATACACCTGAACATCAGCAGGAGAGGACTCTTTAAAGTAGAGACACTACATACTGATATACACCTGAACATCAGCAGGAGAGGACTCTTTAAAGTAGAGACACTACATACTGATATACACCTGAACATCAGCAGGAGAGGACTCTTTAAAGTAGAGACACGACATACTGATATACACCTGAACACCAGCAGGAGAGGACTCTTTAAAGTAGAGACACTACATACTGATATACACCTGAACATCAGCAGGAGAGGACTCTTTAAAGTAGAGACACTACATACTGATATACACCTGAACATCAGCAGGAGAGGACTCTTTAAAGTAGAGACACTACATACTGATATACACCTGAACATCAGCAGGAGAGGACTCTTTAAAGTAGAGACACTACATACTGATATACACCTGAACATCAGCAGGAGAGGACTCTTTAAAGTAGAGACACTACATACTGATATACACCTGAACATCAGCGGGAGAGGACTCTTTAAAGTAGAGACACTACATACTGATATACACCTGGACACCAGCAGGAGAGGACTCTTTAAAGTAGAGACAATACATACTGATATACACCTGAACATCAGCAGGAGAGGACTCTTTAAAGTAGAGACACTACATACTGATATACACCTGAACATCAGCGGGAGAGGACTCTTTAAAGTAGAGACACTACATACTGATATACACCTGGACACCAGCAGGAGAGGACTCTTTAAAGTAGAGACACTACATACTGATATACACCTGGACACCAGCAGGAGAGGACTCTTTAAAGTAGAGACACTACATACTGATATACACCTGAACATCAGCAGGAGAGGACTCTTTAAAGTAGAGACACTACATACTGATATACACCTGAACATCAGCAGGAGAGGACTCTTTAAAGTAGAGACACTACATACTGATATACACCTGAACATCAGCAGGAGAGGACTCTTTAAAGTAGAGACACTACCTACTGATATGAACAGAATATGCCCTCTTTAATAATAACACTTAGTGTTTCTGTCCACATGTGGCACCAGTAGCGCAAACAGTAACTTCAATGTAGCTTAAAACCTGGGAGCACTGACCAATATGTACTTATATTGATTCATCTGTAAAACAGGCCTGATGTCCTATTATCTGGATCTGGTGTTTGCTTTCACCCAGAGATAGAA
>CM070498.1:6629011-6639011 GCA_036324585.1 Champsocephalus esox | reverse complement strand
CAATGTAAATGTGGATTATGTTCAAATAAGATGAACTAACTGCAGATGATGGCCGAATAGATGGATTTGGATAAAAGTAAGTGAAATAATTCAACAGCATCCTCAAATCCTTTTTTGGTAACGTAATCCTGAAATGCGTCGAATATTGCAATGTAAGAATCATAACAGTAACATGTGACGTAGCATAATGTTTCTCAAACACTATTACATACATGGTTCCCATAGATCAGGGGTTCTCAAACTTTTTGTTTATGAGGACCATTTTTTACTATCAAGGATTTTCGCGGACCACCTCATATGCAAACCGTAAACATAAGTACATTTATAAACGTCGTGCCAGATTCCAGGATTGACGGCGAAGATTAGCTGGTGTTAGGCTCTCGTTAGCCAGTGTCTCGTAGCACAGAACGCATACTGGCAAAGGCTCGTCTTCAGCAAATCAAATAAACATTATTTTTCCTTAATGTTTATTTGATTAGCTTTTCTGTTTTAATGCTTAATGTCTTTAATCTTTTTTGTAAAGCACTTTGAATTGCCTTGCGTTGAAAAGTGCTCTATAAATAAACTTGCCTTGCCTTGCCTTGCCTTCAGTGCCTGAGTAGGTAAACCCCAGCTCCATTGTGTTTTCTCTTAGTCTTCCCTTTCTTTGTTCTTCTCTGCGGAATCTGGCTTGTCCGCCGACTCACTCTCATTATCTTCATTATCGGTAACCTCTTTTCTCCCAGAGAACCTGATGCTAGCCACCGATCCATGTTTGTGGTGTTGCACTGCACACGTAACCATGGGTAACCAGTGGTGAAATTAAGTGTTAACGCTACGTTTATATATCTACTTATTTTTACAGTTTGCATATGAGGTGGTCCGCGAAAATCCTTGATAAAAAAAAGTGGATTTATTTTCTTTTTTTTTACGGACCACCTGCAGTACCCTCGCGGACCACCAGTAGGATATCAAGGAAATACAAACAAGGGATTTAAAGTGTTAAAACAGTAGACAAGGATAATTGAAATTGCATAGATAAGAAATTAAAGTCAACATCTTTGAAGTTATAATTATCCACTCTGAATAAAAAAGTTTCTCAGACTTTGAAGCATTTTAAGGTGAAATTAATTATACTCCCAGAAGGTGAAATTAATGTATTTCACTCAGAAATTGATAATTGTTTCTGTAATTTTCTCGTGGAGAAGAGCCGCACGGGTGAGGGAAAGGACCGTCTGTTGTTATGGAAACAAGGTGCGCTGTCAGCTCCTTTTTTACATGTTCTTGGATACAAAACGCCTCAGGCAGCGCTTTTCTCCACAAACACACACACTCACCCGCTGTGCAGACGGCACGGAAATCAAATCACTCGAATTTAGATTTAAGAACAGGTTTAATCACCTGCGGAGGAATGAAGAGGAGCTCTGTTTGAACAGGTGTGAGTTTCTACTATGGCGTTAACAATCCAGGTGTGAAGATTAAACCCTTGACAACAATATCCGTGTACATTAAACAGGTGTGAAAGAATTACGCTTGCACATGTTTGTATGTGAAATGACGGTGCAGGTATTCTGACAGAAGTACTTCACAACCGTTTGTATAAGTACTTCCATGTTCTGCCACTTTACACGTACGCTTTTTGACTCCACTGCTTTGGTTTGCACCTGGTGTTTCTTTGCAGATGCAGAATATTGAAAACAAATGTGAAAAAAGTAAAAACTATGAAGTATTATTAGGAACCAGTTCTAGAAAGTAGTTGCAACGATTTTGAGACTAACAATGACCCAATAGTTTGAATGTTTTTACACGGTACAGAGAAGTGACAGCGATGCATAATTAATGTCTCATTTTGACACCGTTTTTTATTCTAATTATTCCGAATTAGATGTTCTGAGTAACTCTTCCGTCTTTGGCATCTTCCATAAACAAAATATGAAGTTTACATTTTGAGTATATACTTTTAGTATTTATTGGATGATTTGTAAAGCGACCTTGAGGTTATGAAAGGCGCTATATATTCAAGTTATTATTATTATTATTATTAATAAAAAAGGTCTCAATAATGTTTTTCACATAAATGAGAAACCGTGTTATTCTACTACACTCACACAATTCCTGAGAAAACACATATTTTGTTCCAAAAAACCTTTTTTTTTGTGGCTTAAAAACAACGAGGAAAGAAAAGCTGCCAATATTGTGTTATAGGATTAATTTATGCTCCCATAATTATTACTATAAGCCCCAAAGAACAGTATAAAACAGGTCTTTCAAATAGTTTAGAAAACCTTTCTTTAACCCTCCTGTTGTCTTCGTTCCCCCCCCCCTTACTTTGGAGTTCGCGGTCACATTTGACCGGTCCCGTTTTAACTGCTATTACATGAACACAAAAACCATGAATCATCACCACGTTTCCTTTAACACCCTTTCAAACTGTAGATATTGGATCAGAGTACTGATATACATGAAGAACTGCAGTAAATATACAGAGAATAGACACTGAACATGTATTGCGTGAGCCAGTTGTGATCCATGTGGGGGGAGGGGCACAAAAGAGCGGGAAATGTGTCAAATTGTTCTGTTTGTGTGTGTGTGTGCCAGGTGTGATTCACATGGGGGGATGGGCACATCAGGGGGGGAACACATCTAGAGTGTGTGTGTGTGTGTGTGTGTGTGTGTGTGTGTGTGTGTGTGTGTGTGTTTTATCTGATCCGGATGGTTACTAATTCCTTTTCTTTATGGCGGTCATTTTTGACCGGGAACACAAAGTTGACTAAATCATCCAAAATGCAATGAAAGCATTTTATATGTTCAAATGTCTCCTGTGAAGGATATCATGAAGCCTAAATGCAATCGAATGTAAAACAAAAAAGTTATGTTTGATGAAAGCAGTAAATCGGTCAGATTTGACCCGAAGACAACAGGGGGGTTAAAAAAAAATACACCAAATTCCTCGTATGTGAAAACCAACTTGGTTCTAAAACCGAATTCTGATTCTGTTCAAAAGCTAGAGCACAAATGTGACCGCACAGCATCACCAATGTTCGCCATAGAGCACACGCCTTTTTTTGTATAAATGTGATAGAATATATATATGTATATGTGCAGAAATGGGCGCTCTTTAGCTGCTCTGCATGTCTGATCTGCAGGATATCAGTGCTCGTGGGAATCACTGACCCTGTGAGTCTGACACACACTCCACACGTGGCAGCGACTCACAGAATTAGCAGCCATGAATCTGTGAGTGCTGCAGGGCTTCTTCATGGGTCACGAGTACAGCGCACTTGTTTTGATCCGCGAGACGTGTCAGAATTAGCACGAGAGGAATTATCGTGGCTCAAATTAGTTGGCTGTTTCTGAGTTTCTGCTGCTCATCAGAAGTCGTTCCACACATGTATAACACACAACGGGAGATCTAGTTCAGACGCTTTCAACATGACCGAAATACTCCGTCTGGATGTCAATGTTTTTTTGAACGTGTGAAAATACCATAACTTGTTGCCAGGGGGGAGCTGTTAGGCGCTTTCACACCGGAGTACTTTTACCCCCATTGTTAGTGCCTGCTAGAGAGGTGGGACTTTCCTGGGGAGAAAACAAGTACCAATATCTGATTGGCTGGGCGAATTGCAAACCACGCCCCGTAAAACTTTTTTGAAGCTGCCATTGTATTTGCTGGCATTAGCATTATTAGCATTAGCCCCGCGCACCAACGCAGAGAGACTAACTTATGGCAACACAAAAGCAAACATGGGAGCGGTGGAGATGAGGAGGTGTCGGCGTTCTGGCGATTTACTCGGAAGGCTTCAGTAGAAGCTGCTGGGAGTCCCAGCAGCTTCTACTGAAGCCTTCCCCAACTCCGGGGACTTCCGGCCGGGGACTCCGGGCGGCAGTATACGCCGTGAAGTGGTTTGCGGCCTGCCAGTAAACCCAAAGCAGAAGAAGAAGTGACGTCAGCGGCTTCATTTGCCTACCCCCCCCCCAGGTAACTATTTCCGGTGTGAACGCGATCGGCTCTTAGTTCCATGGGGGTACTAAGTGCTGGGAACTAAGTGCTGAGCACTAAGTACGGCAAAGTATGAAAGCGGCTTTTGTGATGCTAAATTAGGGGTTACAAAAAGACTTAATTTCTGGTCCTAAACAGTCTTTTACCGTTTTGTCAATTTGTCTTAACATCTTCGTTGTCAACCCAAATCTCTTCGTCTCTCCAATTAGACTTTTTGTGTCGTGGCATATTGTGTAATTGACCATCCTCCCCCTTGTTTGTTTGTCTTCTTGAATGAAATGAAAAGCGAACTTCCAGCTTTCTTGGATATGTTATTGATTTCGGGATCTGGCAGAGTATCGAGTCCGGTTTCAACCATTCAGACATTTGCCTTTCTGCACACCGCTCCTCGAGGTAATAATGTCCATGTTGCATGTGTGATATGATGAAGAGTCTACGTATCCACATATCACTGAAACTATAGCATCACGGGCTGAAGAGCGAGAGCTTGCTGAGGTCTGCTCGATTGTAGGCAGGATGTTTATGATCCTTGCACTTTGATGAAGTTTGTTGTGAGACACTGAAGCCGGGACAATGCAACAACACCTTCCTCGTTATTATTATTATTTGGCAGCTTCTTCCTCTCGTACTGGAGCGCGTTGGAACATTTGTAACAGAGCAGCAAGAATTCACCTCAAAGGAAACCAGAAATCTTGTGTTCATGTCAACATACTGACACAGAGAGCCGGTGTCGCTTCCCATGAAGAAGAGGCGACAGAGGAACGTTGTGTGTGTGTATGTGTGTGTGTGTGTGTCGGTGTGTGTGTGGGTGTGTGTGTTCTTCATAGCACCACAGTGACTCATCTCGGGTCAGTAGTTTAACTATGTGTGTGTGATTGACAGAAAACAAAATAAGTGAGGGTTGTTGCTGAATTAGAAGCTTGGGAAATGGCTAACAGCAGGGAAATGGGTGTGTGTGTGTGTGTGTGTGTGTGTGTGTGTGTGTGTGTGTGTGTGTGTGTGTGTGTGTGTGTGTGTGTGTGTGTGTGTGTGTGTGTGTGTGTGTGTGTGTGTGTGTGTGTGGAGAAGTGTGTGTGTGTGGGCGGGTGTGAAAGTGTGAAAGTGTGCATGTGGAACTCGTTAGCAACCGTAGTCCTGACGAGACTTCTGTCAAACCAGAGGCTGTACTCGTTGAGGTATGAAAAAGACAATTTACAGTTTCGATTGATTTGGACTCCGGAGATCGTTTGTGTGAGTGTGTGTGTGTGTGTGTGTGTGTGTGTGTGTGTGTGTGTGTGTGTGTGTGTGTGTGTGTGTGTGAGTGAGTAAGTAAGTGGATCCCCTCCAGGTGTATTGGGTGATAGATCCGTTTTCGTGCGGTTTGTTTCCAGCCGCTCAGCTTCCTGTGCAGAAGGGAAGTAGAGCTTGAAAACGACAGCGGCTGTAAACTGATCCCAGGTCAGACGGCCGGCTGCAGGAAAACTGTTCGCTGCCTCATCACCTGAACGGAAAGCCGCACCCACAAAAACCATCATTTGGAGATCAGTTACTCACCTCGTGTCACCTTATATTCCTGAATTGCTTTTCTCCCATGCCTGAACTGAGTCTTGATGTGTTTAAGTCGAATGAGGGCCAACAAAATGAAGTTAGCAGACCTAAAAAGCTCAATTATAAACAGAATTAACTGTAATAATAAGAATACACACTATGTTGGACACACTATATAGAGAATAGTGAAAACGGGTCTGCTAACGTTAGCATTAGCATGTCAAACAAGGATTTTGAGTGTTTGTTCAAAGGTGTTAAATATTACTTAATTCATATGTATTAGGACATTTTCAATATGCTAGTTTGGGAAAGGTTGGTGTGATATTTAAAAAAAGTTACATCGTGGTTTCCCCTCATATCCTCATCAAGCTTTAATTTCTACCGCTGTCACGGCCCGTCCACACGACAGCTTCAAAAAAAGCTTGGAGCTGGGCGTGTCTGAAGCTCGACCAACAACCAATCACATGCATCTCCCGCCCCTGACACACAAGCAGCGGTTTGATTGGCTAGAGCTTGTACTGGCATCAGAGTCCTGCATCGGGTCCCCGCGGGTCCCCAAAAAGGTGATTCGCGGGTGGTATTTTTTTAAACGCTTTTTTCCGGGTTCGGTTCTGGGTAAAACAAAGACGATGCGGGTCGGGTCGCGGGTGTTGCATAATAATTAAAATAATGATAATTTAGTTTAATGTTTAAAATCCTCAGACCTCTACCCCGTGGGACCGCGCATAATCATAACCTCTGCAGCGCATCGATCTGCTGCTGAGCGCGCCACATTCGAAATGGCTGAGGTGAAGCTCTCTCGCGGAGAATACAGCATTTTCAAAACCCTTCCTCAAGAGCGAAATCCAAAGTCTGGAGGCTTCTGGTTCCGAGATGGAGGAGATAACCAACATCCCACGCTTTTTGAGACAAATATGCAACTGCTGTGTGTTAATAATTGCACGTTTTCACTGCTCATATATAGGCTAGGCTATGCGGGTTCGGGTCGGGTTGCGGAACTAATTGGCAATATGTGCGGGTAGCGGGGCGGGTCCGGTATTGCGCGTCGCGGGAGCGGGTCTTGAAAATCAGACCCGTGCCGGACTCTGACTGGCATATGATTTGATTGGCTGACGCTTCCACCGAAAGCTTCAGAAGCTTCAGAAGCTTGAACATTGCTCAACTTGTGCAGCCTGACACACCAGGAAAGCTCCGCTCCGCTCCCACAATGCAGTTCGGGGAAAAGTGACGTCACCCCATTCAAAGTGAACGGGCCGTAAGAGAAAGTGTAGATGAAGGGTGCCGCGGCCTCTCTCGTGAAAGTATACGTCTCATTTATCCAGCTGTATCCTCACTACTTCACCAACATTGAATTCGACCAAATACCAAGCCAAATAACCTGGTCAAAGACGGCTCCGTGGCTAACGTGCTAACGGTTAGCATGTCAAAGGGCGTTTTTATGTATGTATGATGTAACGTGCTGGTTAAATGCTATTTCATGAACACTGAACACTGACTTTTCCAATTTTCTACTGCTGTGAGTGGAAGTGCAGACAATTGGCGCTACCTCCCTTTCTCTCCCTTACTCTCTCCCTTCTCTCCCTTTCACTCCCTTTCTTTCGCCTTCTCTCTCTTTCTTTCACCTTCTCTCCCTTTTTCCCTCCTTTCTCTCCCTTTCTCTCCCTTTCTCCCTCCTTTCTCCCTCCTTTCTCCCTCTTCTCTCCCTTCTCTCCCTTTCTCTCCCTTTCTCTCCTTTCTCTCCCTTCTCTCCCTTTCTACCTCCTTTCTCCCTCCTTTCTCTCCCTTTCTCTCCTGTCTCTCCCTTTCTACCTCCTTTCTCCCTCCTTTCTCTCCCTTTCTCCCCCCTTTCTCTCCCTTTCTTTCGCCTTCTCTCTCTTTCTTTCGCCTTCTCTCCCTTACTCTCTCCCTTCTCTCCCTTACTCTCTCCCTTCTCTCCCTTACTCTCTCCCTTCTCTCTCCTCCACTCCTCACCGCCAGTCGTTAGCAGAGAGATTGAAGCCGCTTCATTAAAAGCTGCTGGATCGAGCGTCTCTCGTTCAGCTGACTCCCTCTCGCTCATGCTGGGGAGAAATGCTGACGGCTGCAGAGCGATGAAGAGGAAGAAGTGAGGGGGAGGAGGAGGAGGAGGAGGAGGAGGAGGAGGAGGAGGGGATGAAGAGGGGATGAATACAGTAGGAAGACACAGGGAGGAAGAGAGGAGGATTGAACGTCCTACATACAGTGGGAAAAAACAACATGTTCTCGTTCTACACCTCGTTTTACACCTGTCCTCCTCTACTTACATTCGTCCTTCCTTCCTTCCTTCCTTCCTTCCGTCCTTCCTTCCTTCCTTCCTTCCGTCCTTCCTTCCTTCCTTCCTTCCTTCCTTCCTTCCTTCCTTCCTTCCTGCCTTCCGTCCTTCCTTCCTTCCTTCCTTCCTTCCTTCCTTCCTTCCTTCTTTCCTTCTTTCCTTCGTCAGTCTTTTTTAGTACATCCTTCCTACTTCTTTCCTCCATCTTGTACTCGAGTAGAAAAACTGTATATTAGCACCAACACATACTTAAAGTATCAACTACTTATTATGCAGACCATACATGTATATAATATTATTGGATTATAATTATTGATCATCGTTTTAAAAGGTGGACATTGCTTTCATTCATTCACATATTGCTGGAAAGCTTGTGTATTTACACAAACAATTAAGTCTCATCTGAACCTGTATTAAAGTAAATGTATTTGTTGATTATATTTGTATTATTAATTTGATGCTGACATAGGATTACCTGCAGGTGTTACTCTATGAATAAGGGCAGCACTTCTCATTGAAATGTCCTCAAAAGACTTTAACAGACATTGAAAGTAAGCTTTTCTGAATTGATGTTGCATTGTAACATTTCAAAAATAATTAGTGATACCTGTCTTTATAAATTAATCGCCAAAAACGACTTTCACGTTAATGTCTGGCAGATTGGGATAGTGGAAACGTTCCTTTAAAAAGTGTCCATTGAAACGTCTTTAAAGGTCTCACACCTTCCTTCCATGATGTAGTGGTTTGATCACCAATGATAAATACAAAGTGTCCTTCTAAGATCAAGTAAAGGAGTAGTATATAGTTTCCACCTCTGCTTTTCTCATGTTCCTAGAGCTGGAATATGTGAACCCAGAGGTCAAAAGGCAGAGAGACAGATAGATGGGAAACCGTACACAATCTGACTGGAAGGAAACGAGATCGGTCCCCGGAAAAACGCAATTTTTGCAGTTTCATTTCTGACAGCTGAAACGTTAGCCTGTCAGTACAGCCAACTGCAAGTCAGCAAATCAGGCGGCAGCAAGTCCCCGCTCTTTGTCTGTCTGTGTGTGTGTGTGTGTGTGTTTAATACATGCAGTCACATACCCAAAAATGTCTCTCCCCGGCTATTATGACTCAACAATGCTGTGTGTGTGTGTGTGTGTGTGTGTGTAGATGGAGCATTGCTATAATTTAATTTTACCTCTCAAAAAAGCTGTGACATTATTGTGTTAGAGGATGGATACGCGGCTCAGCCTCAGTGTGTGTGTGTGTGTGTGTGTGTGTGTAGGGGGAGTCTCAGTGCAGATAAACAGTGACATCATCAGCATACCCGACCAATCAGAGCCCTTCCTCCATCAGGATGAAGTCTCGAGAGGCTTCTGTGGACCGTGACGGGGTCTGTTACGCATTTGCAAGTTAAAAAGGGCCACAGAGGTAAAGAGGTGTAACATAGGAGAGGAGCGTTCGGTATCATCACTGGCCGCTCCCAGGTGGAGTCAGGCAGCTCAGGTAACCAGCTGGAAAACACACCTGCAATATGGGCCAACTGCAAATCCTAGAGAGGAGTGAGTCCTCGAAGCTGGACGTGAGTCAGCATTTCCCACTTTGTGTTCCCTCGTCTGGAAGTCAATCCTTTGTTGAACGTCTTTTAGGTATGCTATGGTTTAAGAATGTTTTTGTTGTTTTACATCATAAAATACATCAGTCAATACCCCACTAGTGGATTTAAAAACGGCGGTTGCAACATTATCTACCTTATAACTTAGAGGTGGTGGCGTGAAGTCATGTGACTGCTGAAGTTCCTTTATGGCCTAACGTTAGCTTTTTACCTCTTTACGTCTAGGTAGCCCTCGCGATGCTAACTTACGGGTTTGCCTACAAAAAGACGTCATACTTATACCTCTTTTATGAAGGGTTACGGCCCGTCCCCACAGCGGCGTGCGTTGACGCTTCACCGTTCACTTTGAATGGGGTGATGTCACTTTTCGCCGAACTGCATCGTGGGAAGCGACGTGGAGCGTTGCTGGCGTTGCTGGCTTCAAAAGTTGAGCAATGTTGACGCCTCGGCAGAAGCGTCAGCCAATCGAATCATATGCCGGTACAAGCTCTAGCCAATCAAACCGCTGCTTGTGTGTCAGGGACGGGAGATTCATGCGATTGGTTGTTGGTCGAGTTTCAGACAAGCCCGCCGCCGTGTGGACGGGCCGTTAGGGTTGTGAGAA
>CM070498.1:6546511-6624011 GCA_036324585.1 Champsocephalus esox | reverse complement strand
AAACAGATATTTAACATGTATTCCAGGAGTAACCTCCGCATTCAAACGCTTTCCGTGCCTGCATGATGTGTGCCTTTTCCATCCATACATGCACTTTGCTCCACGACACAAACGCGTTGCAGAACACGCACAAACAATCGCTTGACTTACTTAAAAAATCCCCCAAAAATGTTTAAAAAAAGATATAATAATAATAGAAAATAAAACAAAAATATCATAATAATTTTAATGCTGTCAAATTTATCGCGCTAACGGCGGTAAAATTTTTTGATAATGCGTAAAATATGTAACGCATTCAACGCATGTGCAGAATGGCCCGCCCCATACGTGCCACCAGGCAGCGCCAGGGTGTGGCTGGGATAGGCTGCACCAGGGTGTGGCTGGGATAGGCTGCACCAGGGTGTGGCTGGGATAGGCTGCGCCAGGGTGTGGCTGGGTACGCTACACCATACCACGACATGGCTCAGCCCCACCATGAACACTGATGTTAAAGTAAGCAGAATAAAGTCCAGAGTAAATTGCACAGACGGCAGTTAGTCAGATTCAGCAGCCGCTTGTCTGGAAATACCGAAGACCAGAAACGGGTTTGAAAACGTTTGTCACGTAGTGATCGTCTTCTCAATAGAACATCTTTGATAATGTCTTCTGGCCAATCAGAATCAAGATAACGGCGTGGTGTTGTTGCAGGAAGTCCCGACGGAGAATACTTTTGCTGTAGTAGGTGCACGCAGGTTAGGTGCGTAATCTGAAATGCGTACCATCACCTGTGTCACAAAGCGCATTTGCGTACCGACGTGCTTGTGAAGCTTTTCCAGAAGGCGGTTCGACCGTGTTTTGACACTCAGAACAATGTTATAATAAACATACTGTGTTAAATGGATATATCCGCCTGCTTTCATTTATCTTCACATTCCCAACAATATACATAAATTGTAATATTATTACAAACATAAGTGCTGACGGATCACATAACGATAGCCACACGCTAGCCTCGTGCTAGCAGAGCAGCTAGCACGACTTTAGCCTCGTACTCTTGTTTGTGTTGCGTTTACATACTTCCTTTCGAGGTCGCCGTGGACTGAACGCCGTCCTCAGACTGATATCCATCTTCTCCTCTGACTTCGGAGGCGACCGTAAAGAAGACGGCTGAATGTCACGCGTTGCATTAACGGGTCAAGGAGGGAGAGTGCCGACCCCGGAAGCTTCCTCTCAGCCACACGTCCAATCACACTGAAGATTCCTCCACCCAGGACAATCCAACAGTGTGTGTGTGTGTGTGTGTGTGTGTGTGTGTGTGTCAGTATATTGCTAACAAAAGGCTCAGCAAAGAGCCATTAGGGAGAGAGATGTTAACGAGCTCCATAAAGATGGGGGGAGGAAGTTATTGACTGCCATTTGTGAGTGTGTGTGTGTGTGTGTGTGTGTTTGCCATTAGTGTGTGTGGTCTTTTGTTCTGGGGTAAACAGAGCCAGAGGTCACACTCGTCAACACGCCACAGCACATGGTGACAACAAAATGCAGGTGTGTGTGTGAGAGAGAGTTTGTTTTGCCAGCTGGTTTGATTGACAGCTGTAGTGGTCGTCATGGTGATGGGTTCACAGACTGCATGAAAAGTGTGAACGAAGATAACTACACACCGACACAGAGACACTTGAGCACTTTACTGCGGTTTAAAAAAGCAGAAATAAAATCTGAGCTGAGTTTTAGTTTAATACGCACTATGTTACGAGCATGTGGTTCACCTGCTGAATTTAAAACAGAACAAATGAACCAAAGAGAGTGAAACCAGAACGCAGATTCAGGCACGTGTGTGTGGAGTCCACCACCACACACGGAGACATTCTTTAAAGGTGACAATAGGCACTAACATTGGCCTTCATGTGGACTCTGACGAGATGTTGGGACAGTGTGCAGAACACACACACACACACACACACACACACACACACACACACACCACACACACACACACACACCACACACACACACACTTTGTCCCCATAAGGGAAGCGAGTCCCCACACGTGACTATGTAAACAGATGTCGGTCCCCACAAGTATAGTAATGCTAGACCACACACACACACGCACACGCACACACACACACACACACACACACACACACACACACACACACACACACACACACACACACACACACACACCACACACACACACACACACACACACACACACACACAGGGAGTCCCCTGCAGCATCACTGGGGTTATTTTTTCCTCCTCTGGCTCATCCATTGTTGTCTTGTTCCTTCCTCTGAGTGTGTGTGTGTGTGTGTGTGTTAGACTTTGTGTGGTGGGGGTGTCCTCCCTTGGGGGGAAGACTTTGACAGTGGGACCGCTGAAGCCCACGCACTTCCTGTTACTCACAGCACAGGAAATGCTGACGTCACTTCCTGTGTCTTTGTTTGAAGGACTTTAATCTCAGAGGACGAGCCTCTCTGCAGGAAGTCCACGCGTCATCCTATTGGCTGTTAGCAAGCAGGACATTTCATCTGTCTCCAATATCTCTGCTTCTCCGCAATCAGTTGGATAAAACGAGACATTCAAAGACACCAACGTGGACGTCTGTGACGATAGATCAAGTCACATCCTTGAGAAGTAGAACACTGCGGGAACGGGACGACCCGAACCAGAAGAGGGCCTCCTTCCAAACAGCTTCTGCATGTTTAGTTTAAATGATTTCCCAAACCAGCGGGTCGTTTGAGTTTCTGCTGAACAGACAGAAACACATATTGCCTTCGCTGGGGACTATTCTTTGGCGGATTGATCCACATTCGGTCTATAGAGAGTATTTGGACTGGATTGAGTCAAGTGTGTGTCTTCACATTAAGGGAACATGTCAGTGTGGCTCATTGTGTGTGTGTGTGTGTGTGTGTGTGTGTGTGTGTGTGGTGTGTGTGTGTGTGTGTGTGTGTGTGTGTGTGTGTGTGTGTGTGTGTGTGTGTGTGTGTGTGTGTGTGTGTGTGTGTGTGTGTGTGTGTGTGTGTGTGTGTGTGTGTGTGTACAATTATAGTTGGTTACTTGCTCTTAAAGGACTTACGTGTTCAGCATCACTGAGAGAGGGACGAGCATTTTCAAATTAAAACAAAGCGCTGACCTTTCAGAGCGTGAGACACACACACACACACACACACACACACACACACACACACACACTGGTATGATGAGTGTCAGATCAGCTGCTTGGGCTTGACTCTTCCCACAGACACAGCTTTGCTTTCATCTGCTTTTCACTTGTTCTGCTGCTACATTCTGCCTGTGCAAAGAGTGTGTGTGTTTGTGTGTGTGTGTGTGTGTGTCAGCAGTGCTTCAGTAAAGTGTGTGTACTGTTGAGAGTGTGTGTGTGTGTATTTTGTGCATGCAGGTGATTTATCTAAGTCAGTGCTCGCTCCGCTGACCACCGCCGTTGAATCCTAATTCCCCCGCTCGCTTTCTCTCCCCCGTCAAAGAGCTGCTGTTCATTCACAGTAAGGAGGGGAGGTGGGGGGAGATTCCTTCTCTCCTTTCCTTCCCTCCCTCCTGCCCTCCTTCCTTGCCCCCTCAGGTAGTTTTCTGTCTCTGAGAGCTTTGGTGTGTTTGCAGATTTGCAGCGATGGACGCAGATTTAGCAAAACTGTATTGCTGGATATGATTTATGACACACACACACACACACACACACACACACACACGCACACACACACACACACACACGCACACACACACTCTCTTTCCCTCCGTCTGTCTTGTATTATGTATCCGAGCCGTGTCACGTTGATAAGTGATAAAGCCCCTCGGAGTCAAACAGGAAGTGGGGAGCGATGAGGAATGTGGCTTCACCTCCTGT
This sequence comes from Champsocephalus esox, assembly GCA_036324585.1. NCBI lineage: Eukaryota > Metazoa > Chordata > Actinopteri > Perciformes > Channichthyidae > Champsocephalus > Champsocephalus esox. The sequence continues at coordinate 6,620,167 of CM070498.1, read as the reverse complement.
TTGCTGCAATCATTGATTTCATTAAAAACTCCCCACCACTTCCCCTCGGATCTCCCCCCTCCTCCCCCCGTTTACAACCACCAATACCCCCAACCGTTCCTCCCCCCCACGTCTGACATTAAAGAGGCGGTAACAAGCATTTTCTCATCAACAATTAAAAGTTATTCCGCGCTCCGAAATCTAACCGAGTCACGTGTGAACGAGGCCGATTACCAAAGAGAAGTATCGAGACGGTTTGAAGTCCCCCGCGCCGTATTGGAATATAATGCATTGGGTTGAGAAGCTACCTGTCGGTACACATCGTGAGGGAAGTCCCACTGCCATGCTTTCATGCTCAAAAAGCTCTTTGTTTCTCTCCTCTTCTCACCCTCTGTCTGAAACCAGAGCCCAGTCTGCTCTGATTGGTTAGCTGGCCGGCTCTGTTCTGATTGGTCAATCGCTTAGAGATGTCCCGCCCCTTTACGTAGGGATGTCACTGTGTTCTGGAAGTAAACAAAACATCATAGTTGCATACAGGTATTATCTCATGGCTATGAACCAATCAGATGGCTTGATTTGAGCTACCTATTTCAAAGTATGTTTTTAAATATGACTGGATATTATGGTGTATATAAAACACGTTTTTAAGCATGTTAGGAAAACTATTATTATTATATCATTTGTATCAAGACTTAGTTTAATATAACATGTGGGTTATGGTGTTAAAGTTCACACGGCACATATCAGTGTGTGTGGCATAACCAAAGTAAGACCTAACACACACCAGAGTGTGGCGCTACAACACCCGGGCTCTCACCGTTTGTGTTGATGTGCGTCTGGTTCCCAGTGAAGGTTCTAAACGGTCCTTCCCGCTCTCTGTCATTACTGCCGTCCCTGGAACGCCGCCGCTCGGTTAACCGCCGCACCTCCCCGCCCACACAGCCCCCGACACCACGGCTCCCAGCCCCACAGAGACACCCTGCCAAAACCAACCCCCACATTCCTCATTGTGTGTTCCTCGTGCACCACGTGCAGGAGGACGAGCATTTTCCCATCAACGCTTTGGAAATTATTTGTTATTTTCTGCGGGCAAAGACTCAAAGCATCATTATTTTAACGAGGAAAGCCAAAGCTGGATTAATGTTTTGTGAAGTATCTCCAGTTATGTTCCAAGACGAGAACGTTTAAACAAAAAAATAGACGGGGAGAAACTGTATCTCAGAAATACTTGAAACCTCAAGCTGCACACAGATGGTGTAATGTACAATATATTGGTATTTAATGGCCTGGTATATAAAGGCATGTGTGGGGATGGTACCGGTGAAAGACTCAAACCATCATTATGTTTCCGAGGCTGATTACCAAAGAAAGCCAAAGCTGGATTAATGTTTTGTGAAGTATCTCCAGTTATGCTCCAAGACAAGAACGTTTAAACAAAAAAATAGACGGGGAGAAACTGTATCTCAGACATACTTGAACCCTCAAGGCATGTGTGGGGATGGTGCCGGTGTTATGGTTCGGTATTACACTGCATATAATGGTATAACATACATGTCAGAGCATGATACGGTAAATGGTTCAGACACATCGCGGTTTCACAGTAAACGATGGTTCGTAATGGCTTTGTTATGACATGTTATCGAGATGCAAAGTCCTTCCTCTTCCGTTTTCCCCCGATGGATGTTTTCTGATCAATAATTCAAGTTGTTGTGTGCTCGTTAGTTTCTGCTCAGACAGAGTCTTGAACACTTCACATTTGTATTGTGTTGAGGCTGATTGCCGAAGATGACCATTGAGAAAAAACTGAAAGTCCCCAATTTTTGTTTTCGGAAATATCTTCGAACTTTGGCCTGAAGAAGGTCGTTAAAACGAACGAAACAATCGGCTCAAATACTGAAGAAAAACGATGTATCGGACGGAAATGAATTATACACACTGTATTTGTGACTTTGTATTAGATGGCATAATGGTATTAATTGCATATTTGGATATTTAATGGTATGTGTTGGAATGGCGATGGTCTAATATGGTTTGGTTTGGTATTGTAAAGCATGTTTCGTATGGCATTATATGGTAAATGGTTACGATGCGTATTGGTTTCATATGTTACATTGGGGTAACTGATGGTATATTATGGTTTGGTTTGGTATTATACGGCATATAATTGTATATTATAGCATAATATGGTAGTAGTTGAGATACATGGTGGTTTATAATGGTATATTTGGCTACATGAAGGTATAGTTATTCTTATGTTTGGTATTTAACAACATATAATGGAATACTGTAGTGCATTATAGCATGATGTGGAACATGGTTATGATTCATGGTGGTTTAGTTTGGTACACTGAGGTATAGAAACGCATATTAAGGCTTGGTACGGTTTATTGAAATGCAGAGTCAGTCCTCTTCTGGTTTTCCTCCATTGACTATGGAGGGAAAAGGTGAGGGATAAGAAGAAGAAGAAGAAGAAGAAGAAGAAGAAGAAGAAGAAGAAGAAGAAGAAGAAGAAGAAGAAGAAGAAGAAGAAGAAAGGGAGAGGCTAATGCAGCCTGATGTATGAATCACAGGCGGAGGTAATTGAGAGGCGGCGCGAGAAGCTATCCTCCATCACTGTCTTCTCCCCTCCATTCCTCTCTCTGTAAACACTGCTACTGTACCGCCTGCATATTAATGCTCTGATTCACCCTGTGTGTGTGTGTGTGAGCGTGTGTGAGTATGTGTGTTTGGATATAAAGTGACTTATGGTGCAAGTGTCCTTACAAGAGTTGGTGTTGTTGTTGTTGTTGCTGGCAGCAGTGGAAGCGTTCGTGTGTTCTTTGGCTGACACTATCACTTAGTTCATGCTCAAGATGGTTATGGGAATGGGTCAATATTTCAAGAAAATGTTCTGAGCGCTCTTGTTTTCCCCAGAGACGGATGAGACGATGGGTGTGTGTTTTGTTCTTAGGTTAGCTTAGCACAAAGACGTGAAGCAGGGGAGACACTGTTTGCCATGTAGAGTTTGATCTTGAAGGGATAGTTTGGCAGCAGCTATTGTATTTCAGAAACCTTATCAAATCAATATTAATGTAGAATCTGTGAGGAAAAATCTCCCTGGTCACCGGCTTGAGCTTCAACATCAGGATCCATGTGTCTGTGATCCTCTCCAGAATGGAAGTAGCATCACATACAGAGCATCAGCTAGTTCCTGAGCAGTGTCCTTCACAGGCTGATATCCCAGAGAGGGAGTTACACAGTCACAAGATGGAGGAACAGAAAGCAGTATTCAATGTTTACTTCAGATTAGCTCCACGTCAGAAATGAGCATGCTTGATGTCTCTCTCCATAGAGGCTGAGTCATCATGTTCATCACATAGCTATCACCTGCCTCCAACAGTCCTGATGCTCTTCTACACATCCTGTCATGTTCACAGCTGCAGTTGGGATGCCTTTGTGATCATGTTGCTCTCACGTTGGAAGAGGACACTCAGGACTTTCCCAACAGATACGATAATATTTTCCGAACAGAATCAATTGACCAAAACAGTAACAGAGGTGCCGTGATGACGCAGGTTTGTTTTCCGACAAGGAAGTTAGCATCTTAAGGGCTTCCACAAAAAGCCAATGGGGTTTCTCCATTGTCTTTTTTCCACTTTAAGCGAGTGTTGTTTTTAAATTCACGACAGAACCTGATATTTGATAAACTCTCGACAAACAACCTTACAGTTTTAGCCACTAAATGTGTCGGATACATGCAGTATATTTAGCTTAGAAAGTTGCATTAAAAGAAAACTCGATATCCTTGTCTCTCTTGATGAAGCTAGGGTAGCAGTTCACACACACACACACACACACACACACACACACACACACACACACACACACACACACACAGATAATTGGAGAATAAGTTAGAGGGCATTGTGTCTTTTTATCGGTTGAATTTATTTTCCTGTTTATCATAAAGTGTTTCTCGCCTCTCTCCGGCGCGGCTCATTATTCACTCACACACTAATCACTAAATACTGTAACATAAAACAATAATGATAACACACAGCCGTCAATATCTGTAACATCAGGAGCACTTTAACACACACTCAATCTCTCGTTATCACTCACTGACGATGTGAGGCTCTACGGCGGCAACGGGATGCTCTGTGGCCGTACGTGGTTGGCATGGATACATACACACACGCACACACACACGCACACACACACACACACACACACACACACACACACACACACACAAGGCAAGTTTATTTATATAGCACTTTTCAACGCAAGGCAATTCAATATATATACAAAAAAATGAAAGACATTAAGCATTCAAAAAGAAAAGCTAATAAAATAAACATTAAGGAAAAATACATGGATAGAAGTTACAGTGCAGTCTAAGATATGAATAGTTCAACAAAAAGAAAAGTCTTCACACACACACACACACACACACACACACACTGCTGACATACCTGAGATTTCACCGTTGTTGTCGTGGATCCTAAAACTCTTAGTGGACCATTTTTGTAGTTTTGTCCTCAAGTCATTATTCAACATATTTATTTATTTATTTAAGGCATTGTTTATATTAACATGCAGCGCAACAACAATTAATTACAGCAACACTGAGTTAAAAGTCAACAAATACAAAGTAACTAGACTAAAAACTATGGTTTTTACGTGACCAGGGCTCAATAATAATGTGCAAAACTCCAGATTAATGTATTTTAATAGAGATTAACCGGAAAATCATCTTTGTTGTTGTTGTTATTTGATAAACACTGTGAACATTGACTTTATGAGAGTTAGCTTCAAGTTAGCATCACGATAAACGTATTTATCAAAGAAAAATGACACGAGAAAAGGATCCTTTATTATAGTTTACATCTCACTTCCTGTTTCCGTCTTACTGTCCATAGTTGTTGTTGAATTTTGTTTTTACTTTCACTTCAGATAAAGTGTTTAAGATCTAGATAAAACATTATCTAATTAGGACTCTTAATAGATGTGTTTCATTGCAAAATCGATTGATGATGATATATGGTATTTGTCCAGGAACATTAAGACAATGAGACGTTTGACAACCCAGAGGCTGTTATCTCGACTGGAGTGTACATAACATTTTGTTTTATTTTTAAAAAGTTGATTTGACATGCAGTCAGTGAGTTTCCCAATACGACCTTAACTGATCTATGTCCAGCTGTGGCTTCTCTTAAAAACACGTTAAAACAAATGTCAGTGTCTGACAACTCTGCATTCACTTCCTCCCAGTGGCGGTTCTAGACCAATTTGCCTCGGGGGGGCCAGTTATTTTCTGAGGGGGGCACAATACATGCAGGACGAAAAAGAGAACTAGACAGTATGAAGTAATTGCGCATCAGAAAACAATGCAATCCAGTTATTGGTATTTGTTTCAGTACACTTATTTATTTCAGATAGATCTTATAGTTATTACTGTTAGCTTCAGCTTAAGTTATAGTGCAATGTTTGCACTAACACCATATTTATATAAAAATAAAGGCAATGAACAGTTACATCTCTACTTTACACAATCTCACATTACAGCAACAACATCCTGCGGTTTTTGGCAAACCGAGTACCAGCAAATATACATTTAAAAAAAGAAACAAAAAAAACGTTTCATTGTTAGGGGGGCCACAGGGGGGTCAGAGGTCAGTGTTAGGGGGGCAGTGGCCCCCCCTGCCCCCCTAGAACCGCCCCTGCTTCCTCCCTCTTTAACTAAAACGACAGTGAATCATAAAGCAGTGACTGTGCTTCTGGACATTTTTTTTAGAAACAAATCAAATAAAGAAAAGCAGACACTCTGGCTTTCATTCCCTTCTTTGTCTCTGGCCCTAAAAAACATTGTTATTAACCGCCGGCTGACAAACCCCAGCTTCTTAGCGGTAAACATGTTTCTGCCTCAGACCGCACATTAACGAACGAGGAGGAGCTGCTGCTGCCGCGGCAACGCTGTAATTAACGAGCAGAAAGAGGGCTCAAAGTGGATATACAGACACTGCAGACACTGTTAACACAACATCTCTATATCCCTGCTTTAGTGACACCTAGTTCTACCGGCCCTTTAATTAACTACTAATTCCAGACCGAACTTCGGCCGATCGATTCTCAGGAACTCTCCGGGAGAGCGATGTGTAATTTGGTGGTAAGAAAAAGCCTTAAATTGGTTGAGAACCACCTCATTATCTTTGAGTTATAATGGACATTTTCTTGCAGAAGTAATAAGAGAACTGCATAAACTCATAACAGCTGATTTATTTATTTAAATGACAGAGGGTAGGAAAATGTGTGGCAATCGTTAAAACAATGCTATCTTGATTACCATTGTTATGTATCAGCGGTCTTAAGAATTGCTTGGTTGATTCCTGGAAAATAACAGCGATAATTGTGATTATTTCAATGCAAAGGTAAGACCAGGATCTGTAAAAGGGGGCAACACATAACGATACCATTAAGGTTGTAGTAAAAACTAGCGAACATTTATTTAATATCTCCAAAAAAAACGAAGAGAAGGGAATGAGCTCCTCAACCAGTTTTTTACCGACCTCAAAAGTCTCAAAAGATTAAGGAAAAACAAATGTATTCACATCTTACATTTCTTATGACAATGCCTCAAAGAGATTGTGCTGTTCCTCCCTGAATATAACGGTTTAGAAAGTGGGCAGAAACAGGATGAAGCAACCGCACGTTTCAATATGCGTTTTTTGGGGGGTTAGTGTTTCCCATCAGAAGAAATTCCAAAGTATTTCCCAACATTCCCAGAAAACAAGACGGAAAGTTTGTTCATAGTCGGCACCAACTGTTGGATAAAGTGAGAGTGGTTTCAGAGAGCCTGTTTAAAGCCAGGGGGGTCAGAGGTCAGAGGAAAAATGTGGGAGTGAGAATGACTGTTTCTACTAGTAAAAACAGAAGAGATAAACCTGCATGTAAAACACATAAATCAGACTATTGAGAAACCTGTTGTACAAGAAGCACCTCTGTTAGAATCAGAAGAATGTGCAATCAAAAGATAACATGACATATTAACGTTAAAGGAGACCTATCATGCAAAATGCACTTTTTGATGTTTTTTATTCATCAACATGTGTCCCCCCGGTGTGTCGGGGAACTCACGCAGCGTCAGAAAATAAACCCTCTCTCTTCTCCTCCGTACCCAAATCTCTAAAAACGGGGAACAACGGAGCTGATCCAGATTTGCGTCCGATATGACGTCATATCTGAAATGTGGACCCACGGTCCAATCAGAAACCTTGCTATCAGAAACAATGCCCGACTGTTTTGGACGTAATATGGTCGGTGTTTACATTAGCATCGCTAACACTCAGAGCTAACCTGTGCTGGAGAGCATGTGTGTGAAGAAGCAGGAAGTAGAAAGGAACTCACCTTGTGGTGTAACCGGCAAGAGAGAAAGCCTTTGAGCTCCAAACTGTTTCAGAGAGAGTCCTTGATAATCCATGATATGGCGTTTCATCACGGCAGCATTTAGTTTGGACCAGTGTTTCTCAAACCTGTTCATACCAAGGACTTAACCAATAAAAAAACACCCGCGGACCACCTAACTCCACAAATATCCCAAAACACATAGTTTTTCTAGAACAGATTATAAATCGCCTGAAAATGGTACAAACAAGTGGCAACATGTGTGACGAAGGTGTTGCCCTGGGCTATATCATGCAATAGAAAGTTAAACTTAAGCTCGTTCCATTGCGGGGATATTCCCGCGAGAGTGCGGAACACTTAAATGTATTTATTTATTTCAAATGTGAAATGTTACCAATATACTCACGGACCACTAGGGGGCGCTCACGGACCACCAGTGGTCCGCGGACCACACTTTGAGAAGCACTGGTTTAGACAGTAGCTGCTGGGTCCCGCATGAGCTCAGCCCCCTCCTTTTTTTAATCAATTTTTTCTTTTAAAGCTTTATACCCCAAATCAGCACTTTTGAAACAGGAAGTGAAACAGAGGGATATGAGGCGTGGCTAGAATGATCTGTTTGATATTTTGAGCGAAACACTTCATAGACATGTTTTTTATATATCTGAGACTATTGCCTAACAATAGCATGATAGGTGACCTTTCAGTAAGGATGTGAATCACAGAAATGAAGATATACAGGGGCTTTTCTAGAGACATAGTATGAGGGAAATACTGTGGCGCTGATCTTGTTTATAAGATATATCATATTTGGCGAAAACATGACGCCCGTAAACAAGATGGCGCCGCGGACGTAAACAACAACGAGACGTCGGAGCTCCGTAAAACAAAGCCGTCTCTGCCGTCTGACGCTCTGTCGACACCATTTTTATGTTTTTGGAGTAATTATACAGTTTTTGACGAACAGAAATATAGTTTTCCGGCATCACTTTAACATTTGGACAATCTGTATCCGGTGCAGACAGAACCCTGATACGTGTAACTCATAAGTAAGTGTAAGAATCTGCAATAAAACGGAAAATAAAACAAATATATAAACATAACAAGTTAAAGTAAGTTTAATATGCAATAAATAAATCAAAAATATGAATGTAAACGTGAGAAGTTAAAGTAAGAATATTTAATTAATACAATACATAATCGGTGCGCATTGCACTACAAACAATATATGACAATAAGATACTCACCGTGATGGGAATCGTCTCGGAGACTGGAGGGAAGAGGAAGGAGCTAGGTGTGTGTGTGTGTGTGTGTGTGTGTGTGTGTGTGTGTGTGTGTGTGTGTGTGTGTGTGTGTGTGCGTGTGTGTGTGTGTGTGTGTGTGTGTGTGTACTGTGTGTGACCTCACTTCGCACCTGCTGCTGTGTGAGAGGTGAGCAGAGAGTGCGTGCAGCAGGTTGGAGGTTGTTGTTGTGATGATGTGCCTTCAGTGTTTCTGAGCTTCAGGTGAGACCCTGTGGGAGGTCATGTGACACTGAGGGGGGGTCAGAGTGACGTACAGCAGGTGAGGGTCAGAGTGAGGATCTCTGCAGGTGGTTTCACTTTCTACCGGTGCAGGAGGAAAAAGTACTGGGAGCTATGACTTGAGAAAAAGTAGCCATAAGAAATTGTAAATATACTCTGTTTTAAGTCTTGCATTCAAAAATCAATCATAATAAATAGATAAAGAAAGAACGAAAAAATACAATTAAAGAAAACATTTCTTTTTTTTTAAATAATACAATAAAAATAATATAAAAAAAGTATTACTTAAAGGTGGGGTGGGTAAGTTTCAGAAACCGGCTCGAGATACACTTTTTGTTATATTCCATGGAATGCTCTCAACATCCCGATAGCAATGAATATCTGAAGTGCTTTGACAACAAATCCATAATAAAATGTCATCTGTAGAAGCCGTGGCGCTGTAAAAAGTCTGAACTGGACGGCCTACCTGCCTGTCAGCCTTCCCTCGGGGCACACACTTATCTCGTGCCCTCATTGGTCATGTGCGCGTTCGTGTGTGTTGGGGGAGGGGCTCTGTGAGGAAGTGGCAGATTTTCTCCGGTTGTGTATTTTCAAATTCTAGCGATCTCGAGCCGGTTTCTCAAACTCACCTACCCCACCTTTAAATAACTAAATAATAATAATAAATAATTTCATCAACAATTATAATAAAATTCTCTTTAGAACAAATAATAATACAAAAAGGTATTTGCATCAAAATATCCTTAAAGTACCATACTCTTAAATATACACTGTTACAAGTTAAAGTCCTGCATTCAACGCTTTACTTAAATAAAGAACAAACATTTAATGTTAATAATAATATATTATTTAATCCCAAATGGTTTCAAATCCTTCTGACTGTTTTCCTGTTTTACTAGCATCCTCGAACACAAATCTGTGAGTGCATCTTCATTCGTGCGTCTCCAACATGTTTTTTCCCTCCATTGTTGGATTTATGATTCCTCTCTACTTTTATTGACGTGATGAAGATGAGTCTCCTTCGATGTGATTCTGCTGCTCGGCTGCTGCCATCTCTCCTCCTGCCTGCTGCTGATTAGACTTGACGTTAGCATTAGCATTAGCTCGTCCAGCCGTTCCCTATGGGCCTGTTGTCTCTCTTGGCTAGCCTCAGCAGTCTTGGCAAGCTAGCAGCTAATCCAGACTGGATGCTAATGAACTCTGGCCGGTGTCCACCTCGTTCCTGCAGAGACGTCTGTTTCTGTAAAGCCCAGCGGCTAACCGGCTAACAAGCCATGGCTAACAAGCCATGGCTAACACCGGCCAACACAGAAGGACACACAGAAACACAAACCACCTGGAGCAAAGCTAACTGGGCTTCTGCTAGCTGTTAGCCGCTAATAGGGGAACAGGCTTAGTGTTAACCACTGAATTCACTGCACAATACAAGTATGCATATATGTTTAAAAGTAGTTGTTTTAGGTTCCAAAGAGAAAAGTATTTACCTCCAAAAACGAGCTAATAAAGCTAACACCATTAGCATGTTATTGAGACAACTTTGGACATATAGCCCTGGATTCTTGCCAAACAAACATACCTTATCTTTTCCAAACATTGTGCCATCCTGAGGTGTGTGTCTGTGAGTAAGGTGGATTCTTCGATCATTTCACCCATACAAAAAAATGCAGTTGTTGCTGTCATGCTATTTACAGTCATCCATTTCAATTTTCCCATTGCAAATGTCCAATTTTGGGAAGCTCAGAGGCCATTTTTGTATATTTCTGTGCCGGTGAAATCCATTCCTCCCGCTGCATGGATCATTTTCTCACGCATTGTGCCGCACCTGGACAACGTTATCACTCCTTCAACACATTTCAATCACTTTATTTCAATTTTCTCTCACAATATATGCACGAAAGCACCAAGGCAAATCCATTGGAACCAACCGAAGCAGCGTAGATCCGTCGTAAATGTAAGGTTTGAGCAGTGAAATCAATTAAAACCAACTGGACCTTTTAATGAATCCGTATCCGCTCCCAAGAATGTTTCTGCGTCAGTTTTTCCTTCCTGTTTCTGTTTGTCTTTATTTAGACATTAGACATAATTGTATTCCCACAGCAGACGCTCCTCTCGCACACACACAGAAACACCGAGCAGCCTTTTCCTTCCCTCGATTGTTCCCAGACAATCGCTCCTCATCGCTCCGCTGCTGCCACTATTTATACTTCACACACATGTAGAGGAACACATGCATGTATATGGACCTCACCTGCACACACACACACACACACACACGCACACGCACACACACATACATGTATACATCATTTCAGGGGACATTACATTGACTTACATGCATTTCCTGGAGACTTATCCTAACCTTAACCATAGCCAACACATGCCTAACCCTAACCCTTACCCTTACCCTTAACCTTAATCTTACCCTAAACCTAACCAAGTCTTCACCCTACAATTAATGATCCCCCTTATGGGGACCTCCAATTTGTCCCCATAAGGGAGGCGAGTCCCCACAGGTGACTATGTAAACATATTTAGGTCCCCACAAGTATAGTAATGACAGTCCACACACACACACACACACATACATGTATACATCACTTCAGGGGACATTACATTGACTTACATGCATTTCCTGGAGACTTATCCTAACCTTAACCATAACCAACACATGCCTAACCCGTACCCTAACCCTAACCCTAACCAAGTCTTCACCCTACAATTAATGATTCCCCTTATGGGGACCTCCAATTTGTCCCCATAAGGGAGGCGAGTCCCCACACGTGACTATGTAAACATATTTAGGTCCCCACAAGTATAGTAATAATAGTCCACACACGCATGCGCGCACACACACACACACACGGAGTGAGTAACTGATCCCTCCACAATAGCTGAGCTGCAGGCAGACTGTGATTTATGGCCTCCATGTACAGAGGGTGGGGGGGGTTGTATAGGTGGAAGATGGAGGAGAAACTGAAGCTCGTATGACTGTCTGCACACTCGGGAGAGGAGGAGGAAGTACACAGTGAACATAGGGATACGGTGCACTTCGTACACACGCATCAGGTGCAGCTAATGTGCTATCACATCACCATTTAAAACACTAATACTTTATGATACAAATAAAACCCAAATAAGGCGTTAATAATACTCATTTTATTATAAACTCTTGCTAATAAAAAGATAAAATAGATAAGTCTTAAACCTAAATACAAAAAAAAGTCGTTATACAAGCTAAATAAGTTTAAGCTGAATTATTTGTTATATATATAAACATAAAGTTAAAATATGCATCAAAGAAAAGCTAATAAATAGTTTTTTACACAAACATAAACAATTACAAGTTCAACAAGACATGATAGTTCTTTGATGCCACGTGAGAGAGAGAGAGATGGAGAAGCGACATAATGGAAGACGTGTGGAATGGCCTTTATGAGGGCGGAGGTCTCCGGAGACCCTCTCGTGTGGAGGAGGGTCCGTCCAGCCGGTAAACCTTCAGGAGCTTAGACAGAGACGGCGCTTACTCGAGGTTTTAGTCTTTATAAAGATTTAATATCTAATCGCTGCTCCTCGCTGACACTGGGAGGGACATCTCTTTGTTTATGACCCGTTTCTGTCTCTCCTCAGACGAGCTAACTTTACATGCTCACAGCCAGGAAGTGTCGCTGAGTGAAAGGGATTGTGGGTAATGTAGCCTCATAAACGCAATGAGAAAGATTAACTGTGAGTCATATTTCGTACTCTAAGCAGAACTGTACTGAACAGCAGACGCACACACACACACACACACACGCACACGCACACACACACACACACACACACACACACACACGAAGCTTGAACAAAAAGCTGTTTGACTCTCTTCTCTCTCCTCCACATTTCGAATCTCGCAGTCTGTGAAGGAAATTCGCAAGAGATGGATGAAAACACCCTGTCATCCCTTTTGAAGTGTGTGTGTGTGTGTGTGCGTGTGTGAGGCGGGGGGGGGTGGTATGGGAATGAACAGAGGATAAAGTGAAGACGAAAGAAATAAAGACACACACACACCTCCTCCTGACCTTATCTGTGAACACTACTGCCTCATAGACTGCCTCATGTGTGTGTGTGTGTGTGTGTGTATGTGTGTGTGTGCCATATGTGGCAGTGACTAGATCAAAATGTAGAGCTCCGTGAGTCTTCACCTAAAACAGAGTACATGCAGGGATAGAAAATGTAGGGCGTATGCACATACTTGTATTGTGTTGTTGAACATTTCCCAATCTTTCAAAATAACTAATACACCGTTTGGTGTTCGGTGGAGGCCTCGCTAACGTCGTGAAATGGCTCGTAAATGCATTGTATTCTATATCAAGTTGTTAAATGAGGATTTCTGGATTCCATTCAACATGTTCTTCATATTCTTTACTGAAATGATCATGATTTGTGATTTCCCCTTTTTGTCAGAACCCGTCAAACTGGAAAAGCTGAATTTGACCCACTTCATGACTTCTCTGTGTTTTGATCTTCGCGCAGCGCTCAAAGCTTCACGCGGGAACATCTGGAAGCTGTTCTTCTTCGTCTCATTGAAGCTGGACGACAGCCGAGCGAAGAAATCAAAACCGAATCTCCCCTCTCACATCTCTCCATCTTTTCATCCCTCCACCTTTCCCTCATGCTTTCATCCTCCCTCGCTCTGTCCTGCAGCCAATTATAAACCGGCTGCATTCCTGAAACGCTTTACAGTAAATGTCGACACACACAAACAGACTGTAAAAGTACACACTATAAACTGATATAAAAACTTTAAATCATGTTCAACAAAGAAGATTCTCCTGCAAACAAACAGAACACGCACAGACTTGACAAACGTATATATATATATTTGAAAATACATACAAATACCTCACTTTACACTTTGAGTAGAAATACTTCAACTCAAGCCAGACATTGTTCTGAAACGGTGTGTGTTCGTGTCGTCACTGAAGTACTGACATACCGACGTCGTTAAATCAGTGAGAATGTGGCTTTGTTTAAGTCACATGACGTGGTTTCCGAACTATTTGGGGACTTTTAAAATATGCACAAAACAGCAAAAGTGGTGATTTCCGCCATGGCTAATGAAGACGTTGTTGGTATCTAGAGATAAGCCCCGCCTCCTCTCCGAATGACGGGAGTGAACACCAATGATGGCGCGGTCAGACTCGTTCAACCTGTGGTGAATAATTGCCACTCTGAACCATAAGACTTTTTAAATACTCAGATCTATTGTACTAAAGTAAGAAACCACGGTAGTTGTAATCGTCCTTTATGCTGTATCGCATGTCATGGAGTGTGTAAGGTGTCCGTGGACCTTTCTATGAGACAACTGTATTTACCTAACAGGTACATGGTACATATACACACTTCTAGATGCAGGCTTACATACATACACTACTCAGTATCACTCCGCGCCCCATCACTAACCTCCCGATAGTATATGTGAGCGGCACTATACGACCGTAGTGGAGCACCGGAACATGCTTCTGTAGTCAACTCCGTTCAGCCATAAATGCACATGTATATAAAAAATACAGCAGCAGTGCACAATGTGACACACATGCCCCCCCCCTCCCCATACTCCCCTCCCCATACCCCCCCCCTCACTTTGGGGGAGTGTTCGGGGTTTCCTGTCAGCCTGTCGCCCGTCGACACCGTGTTCACTTTTGTCAGAGTGAGAGCAGCGGGGCAGCAAATTGAAAAAATACGAGCTGCAGAAGAAGATTTATTCAAGCTCTTTTCTCTGATCTCTCTGTGTGGGGGGTGTGTGTGTGTGTGTGTGTGTGTGTGTGTGTGTGTGTGTGTGTGTGTGTGTGTGTGTGTGTGTGTGGCCCTTAAGTTCACTGGATTGCTGTGTCAGTGTCACTGTCGACACTACAGAGCTGTCACAACTACAGTTCTCTTTGTGAGTGTGTGAGTGTGTGTGTGTATGTGGTCCCCTTCTTGACAACACTGTAGTTTACCTGAGGCCATGGCTGGAGTGTGTGTGTGTGTGTGTGGGTGGCTCGGTGTGAGTGCGTGCTCCAGAGTTATGGCTCCATGTGCTTTGCCAGTATAACACTAGATTTACTGGCTCAGTAAACACACACACACACACACACACACACACACACACACACACACACACACACACCTGCAGGGCAGAGCAATGCAGGCGTACGACTTAACTCTGGGTACCAGATGAGAGACGCAGCTGACCTGTTTCATCTGGTGTGTGTGTGTGTGTGTGTGTGAGAGTGTGTGTGTGTGTGTGTGTGTGGGGATGTGAAGCAAAGTGATATTGAGTGACAGATGCAGTGATACAGCTTGTTTCTGTTAGAAACAGGAGGAAGGTTATAGTTTGCATCAGCAGACCTGCATGAATGTAGTTTTTGCACAGATTTGACTAAATATAAAAAAAAATACATATATATATATATATATATATATATATATATATACTAGCAGCGCTGGTTATTGGAGGAAATCTGCATTAGGTATTTCAAACTCTGTCCTGAAAACTAACCTCACATTTGATGACTTAAAGAGGTTAGTTTTCAGTATGTAGTGTCCCTACTTTAAAGAGTCCTCTCCTGCTGATGTTCAGGTGTATATCAGTATGTAGTGTCTCTACTTTAAAGAGTCCTCTCCTGCTGATGTTCAGGTGTATATCAGTATGTAGTGTCTCTACTTTAAAGAGTGCTCTCCTGCTGGTGTTCAGGTGTATATCAGTATGTAGTGTCTCTACTTTAAAGAGTCCTCTCCTGCTGGTGTTCAGGTGTATATCAGTATGTAGTATCCCTACTTTAAAGAGTCCTCTCCTGCTGATGTTCAGGTGTATATCAGTATGTAGTGTCTCTACTTTAAAGAGTCCTCTCCTGCTGATGTTCAGGTGTATATCAGTATGTAGTGTCTCTACTTTAAAGAGTCCTCTCCTGCTGATGTTCAGGTGTATATCAGTGTGTAGTGTCTCTACTTTAAAGAGTCCTCTCCTGCTGATGTTCGGGTGTATATCAGTATGTAGTGCCTCTACTTTAAAGAGTCCTCTCCTGCTGATGTTCAGGTGTATATCAGTATGTAGTGTCTCTACTTTAAAGAGTCCTCTCCTGCTGATGTTCAGGTGTATATCAGTATGTAGTGTATCTACTTTAAAGAGTCCTCTCCTGCTGATGTTCAGGTGTATATCAGTATGTAGTGCCTCTACTTTAAAGAGTCCTC
The DNA here is from genome assembly GCA_036324585.1 of Champsocephalus esox. NCBI lineage: Eukaryota > Metazoa > Chordata > Actinopteri > Perciformes > Channichthyidae > Champsocephalus > Champsocephalus esox. The sequence continues at coordinate 6,604,073 of CM070498.1, read as the reverse complement.
TCCTGCTGATGTTCAGGTGTATATCAGTATGTAGTGTCTCTACTTTAAAGAGTCCTCTCCTGCTGATGTTCAGGTGTATATCAGTATGTAGTGTCTCTACTTTAAAGAGTCCTCTCCTGCTGATGTTCAGGTGTATATCAGTATGTAGTGTCTCTACTTTAAAGAGTCCTCTCCTGCTGATGTTCAGGTGTATATCAGTATGTAGTGTCTCTACTTTAAAGAGTGCTCTCCTGCTGGTGTTCAGGTGTATATCAGTATGTAGTGTCTCTACTTTAAAGAGTCCTCTCCTGCTGATGTTCAGGTGTATATCAGTATGTAGTGTCTCTACTTTAAAGAGTCCTCTCCTGCTGATGTTCAGGTGTATATCAGTATGTAGTGTCTCTACTTTAAAGAGTCCTCTCCTGCTGATGTTCAGGTGTATATCAGTATGTAGTGTCTCTACTTTAAAGAGTGCTCTCCTGCTGGTGTTCAGGTGTATATCAGTATGTAGTGTCTCTACTTTAAAGAGTCCTCTCCTGCTGATGTTCAGGTGTATATCAGTATGTAGCGTCTCTACTTTAAAGAGTCCTCTCCTGCTGATGTTCAGGTGTATATCAGTATGTAGTGTCTCTACTTTAAAGAGTCCTCTCCTGCTGATGAGAATCAAATAATATTTAAGTAGCCAGATTATTAGGGGAAGAAATGTGGAAATAATTGTGTTTTATTTTATAGAAATATTGCAATTGCGTTAAAATTAAAACAAATCTTAACATTATTTTGGTGCCGTTGGTTTAAATCAGGATTTATAGGAGTTGTTTTTATTAAATCCGTGGAGTACCTGGACTTTCCGTAGCTTCACAATACTTCATTCAGATATTTCCCCTTATTTAGCCTTTTAACTAATATTGTGCTTACAGTGATTTAGATATTGCACAAGTCCATATTGTGATTTTGATAACATGTGGTCTGATCGTACAGCACCATGCAGCACTTTGTTAAAAAACACAGCTGCTGTGGGAACATGTATTTGCGTCTGCTGGTCAGCATTATTTTCATCTTTGAAGTTTATCTCATTCCCAGACATAGACATAGTTTTGCATACGGTCGGTCCGATGGAAACTCATTTCCCTGCTTCTTCATTTGGATTTATGTGGAGACTTTACATAGAGGAACACAGAGCTGCTGTTTGCCAGCGTCCATTATCAGTCATTACACACACAACCGTGGAGGAGGATGTGTTAAGGTCATTGATGCAGGAAAGAGTCCTAAAAACCAGGCATGACTCAGCATTTGAGCACTTCCTGTTCCCTGGAAGTGAGTGGTTTCTGGTGTTTTTCGTTAGAAGCCTGCCATAATTTCTGAGGTTAACACAAGCTGTTTGTTCTACGTCATAAAATACATCAGTAAATACTCCACTGGTGAATTAAAAAATGTTGGTTGCTAACGAGTGTCTAAATGATGCGACTAAACGTCATCACGGCCAACATTAGCCACCGTTAGCTTAGCGGTGGTGACGTGAAGTCATGTGACCGTGCTGTAGTTCCTTTATCGCCCAACATTAGCCACCTTTAGCTTAGCGGTGGTGACGTGAAGTCATGTGACCGTGCTGTTGTTCCTTTATATCCCAACATTAGCCGCCTTTAGCTTAGCGGTGGTGACGTGAGGTCATGTGACCGTGCTGTAGTTCCTTTATATCCCAACATTAGCCACCTTTAGCTTAGCGGTGGAGACGTGAAGTCATGTGACCGTGCTGTAGTTCCTTTATATCCCAACATTAGCCACCTTTAGCTTAGCGGTGGAGACGTGAAGTCATGTGACCGTGCTGTAGTTCCTTTATAGCCCAACATTAGCCACCTTTAGCTTAGCGGTGGAGACGTGAAGTCATGTGACCGTGCTGTAGTTCCTCTATAGCCCAACATTAGCCACCTTTAGCTTAGCGGTGGTGACGTGAGGTCATGTGACCGTGCTGTAGTTCCTTTATATCCCAACATTAGCCACCTTTAGCTTAGCGGTGGAGACGTGAAGTCATGTGACCGTGCTGTAGTTCCTTTATATCCCAACATTAGCCACCTTTAGCTTAGCGGTGGAGACGTGAAGTCATGTGACCGTGCTGTAGTTCCTTTATAGCCCAACATTAGCCTCCTTTAGCTTAGCGGTGGTGACGTGAAGTCATGTGACCGTGCTGTAGTTCCTTTATATCCCAACATTAGCCACCTTTAGCTTAGCGGTGGTGACGTGAAGTCACGTGACCGTGCTGTAGTTCCTTTATAGCCCAACATTAGCCACCTTTAGCTTAGCGGTGGAGACGTGAAGTCACGTGACCGTGCTGTAGTTCCTTTATAGCCCAACATTAGCCAACTTTAGCTTAGCGGTGGAGACGTGAAGTCATGTGACCGTGCTGTAGTTCCTTTATGAAACCCCCAAAAGCTTCTTAGGGCCTTTTTAAATACCTGAGAATCGCACATGACACCGAGCTCCACGTGAAGTCATGCTTCCGCTCTCTTCCGTCCGGCTGCAGAGACAGATCTCTGATCAGCAGTGAGAGCTTCATGCCCTGAATGAACTGAACAACATGTGTTGTGTGTACTTGTGACTGCTCCTTGTGGCTGTGTTTTGAGATTTATGTTATTTAATTGTTCTTCGAGGCTGTGGAAGTACATTTCCCCCAACAGAGGACAATAAATTATCTATATGTATCCCTCCCTTTCCAATATCCTGTCCCACATCCCTCACTTTTCCCTTAAATACCTCCAGGAGGTCTGCAGGGTGTCACAGCGCGTCACACATTGGCCTCCAGAGCATTCCACTTCACCACATGGATAATTACACTCAGCGCAGTGTGATGGTGCTGGAGCATCATGAGGCTAATGTCACAAGACTTTATTTATCCCGGGGGAAATTGGGTTTTGTGATCGTTGCTCCATCCTTGAAAATATATATTTCTTTAAAGTGTGCAATAAAATAAATATATCAATATGAACATAACATTGAATACATTAAAATAAGAGATACAATTGAACTGCTGGAACTGCTACCCCGCGACCCGACCACGGATAAGCGGGAGAAGATGGATGGATACAATTAAAACATAAAGAAAACATTAAATACAATTTTTTTTAAAAAGTTCTAACTAATATATATAATATAAAGTACACATACAAGGTTGAATTAAGTGTGCAATAACAGTTAAAATAGAATACAAATATGTATACAAACAAACAACACTATTGGAGTTAAAGGTGAAAGTGTTTTATCGCAGCGCTGCCCTCAAGTCACACGGGACTGTGTTGGAAATAAAAGCTGCATGTCTTTAGTTTCAGGACAAACAACAGCAGATGTTCTGCTGATGTGTGCATGTGAGCATGCTATATGGAAACACACACACACACACACACACACACACACACACACACACACACACACACACACACACACACACAGCCACACCTGCCCAGACAATCACTGCCTGCAGCGTCGTGCTCACAACCTCCACTCTGAGAAGGTAGAGGCAGAGAGGGAGTGCTGTTCTGACTGCAGGGCAGTTGTATTCCTGTACACACACACACACACACACACACACACACACACACACACACACACACACACACACACACACACACACACACACACACACACACACACACACACACACACACACACACACACACACTTTCTCTCTCCTCTCCCTCCATCTTTTTTCCCTCATTCATCCTCCACTCGAATCCAACACAGTTGTGTCGAATTATCGCTGGCAGCCGCTCCTCACTTGGGCCCAGAGTGTGTTTGTGTGTGTGTGTGAGACTGTGAATGTGTAAGTGTGTGTTGGTTTAGGAGTGTGTGTGTGTGTGTGCATACTTGATAAGGACAGACTGTTATACGCATGCACAATGCAGCCTCACACACTCTTATCTCCCACAGAGGGAGGTAATGAGGATCACACACACACACACACACACACACACACACACACACACACACACACACACACACACACACACACACACACACACACACACACACACACACACACACACACACACACACACACACACTGTGAGTTATCTCCCTCTCCGTGTCTCGGCTGACAAACAGCCAGCGAGGCATCGTGGGTTTCTCCTCTCGCTGGTTTTTAATCATCTCTGAACAATGTGGCCCAGTGAACTCCTCCTCCTCCTCCTCCTCCTCCTCCTCCTCCTCCTCCTCCTCCTCCTCCTCCTCCTCCTCCTCAACTTTCAACTCACTATCTTCCTCCTCCTCTTCCTTTTCCTCTTCCTCCTCCTCCTCCTCCTCCTCCTCCTCCTCCTCCTCCTCCTCCTCCTCCTCCTCCTCCTAAATCCCTCTCAACTTTCAACTCACTATCTTCCTCCTCCTCTTCCCTCCTCCTCCTCCCTCCTCCCCTCCTCCTCCTAAATCCCTCTCAACTTTCAACTCACTATCTTCCTCCCCTCTCCTCTTCCTCTTCCTTCCTCATCCTCCTCCTCCTCCTCCTCCTCCTCCTCCTCCTCCTCCTCCTCCTCCTCCTCCTCCTCCTCCTCCTAAATCCCTCTCAACTTTCAACTCACTATCTCCTCCTCCTTCCTCTTCCTCCTCCTCCTCCTCCTCCTCCTCCTCCTCCTCCTCCTCCTCCTCCTCCTCCTCCTCCTCCTCCTCCTCCTAAATCCCTCTCAACTTTCAACTCACTATCTTCCTCCTCCTCTTCCTCTTCCTCTTCCTCCTCCTCCTCCTCCTCCTCCTCCTCCTCCTCCTCCTCCTCCTAAATCCCTCTCAACTTTCAACTCACTATCTTCCTCCTCCTCTTCCTCTTCCTCTTCCTCCTCCTCCTCCTCTTCCTCCTCCTCCTCCTCCTCCTCCTCCTACTTATTCTTGTGCAAATCTTCCACTCTTCCTGCATCTGTCTTCCTCTTCAACCCTAACCTGAATCTCTCACCTCCTTCTGCTCCACATCCACCTCTCCCTCCTATTCTCTTTCTCCTCCTCTGGCCCTTCTTGTTTTTCAACTTCCTACCTCAAGTTTCCTTCATCCTCCTTTTGCTACTCCCACACCTCCTCTTCCTTGAACAATAGCTCCAGCCTCTGAACAATCTTTGTATAAAAGTTACGTGTAATCAAACGTTGGTTTCCTGTCACTACCCGGTCTGCCACATTACACAGCTAAGTTAAAATCAGCAAAAGAAGACAAACAGGAAGTAAACACTGAAGGGAACAGTAGAAGAAGACAGACAGGAAGTAAACACTGAAGGGAACAGTAGAAGAAGACAGACAGGAAGTAAACACTAAAGGGAACAGCAGCCGCTCTGCAGCTCACTTTTTCACTCAGAGATGCTAATGAAGGTCAGTTTCTATGGATTCAAGGACACATGGTTCATCACGACTCCTTGTTTTGCATAAAAGTGCATTCAGCTTTTGCAGACCTGTGAATATTCCTCAGTGGAGACACTTTATTTAAAGTGCAGAATGAACAGTTTGATGTTGAAGGAGATCCTTGAATTCCTAATGACTGACCTTCATTACAATGGATTCAGTAAACACACGCATGTCCATTACGCCCTGGTTAAAACACAGACTCTTAATAACAGTGAACGGATGAGGATAACAATAGAAATAGGGTAATGAATTAACGCGTTTAATTTCCATAAGTCCAGTTAATAAGTCTCGTTAAACAATGCTTACATGTATCGATGGTTTGCTTGAACGTTGGTGTAAAACCTCTTCGAAATAAAATGCAAATCTGAAATATGCATAACTCCTCGCCAAATTAAAACTGCCGGGCTATTTTTGGGGGATGATTAGATCCTTGCATTTAATTTTGTACACGTTTTAAGGACATCATTTCTACACTGCAAGACGACGATGGGTGGATGAGGAAAGATGAGGAGGGAACGTTTGTGGGACGAGCTGTAGTTCCTTTATAGCCTAACGTTAACCCACCTCTTCAACTCTATCAAGCCCCGCCCCCTCTCAATCAACTTCCTCCTGACTGCTTTTCCGTTTCGTTTCTTTTTGGTTTTGTCTTCGTTTTGTTTGTCTACCCTCCCTCCCAAATGTAAAGCGTCTTTGGGTTCAGAAAAGCGCTATATAAAATGTATTTATTATTATTATTGTTAGCATTTTACGTCTAGTGATTGCTTCAAAAAAGTTGTTGAAACATTTGGGGATTCTCCTGCTTGACACAATGTGTAAGTATCGTAAACATGTGTTGGCCCAAAGCTTGCAATATACCGAAATCCAATGGAAAAAATCCCATTATGTTTTTATCGAGGGAGCCTCTGCGATGCTAACTTGCTGTTCGACCAACACAAATATTCCATCCCTTAATGTCTTTATGTCTTTATTAGGATCCCCATTAGCACTAGCATGAGCATTGGCTATTCTTCCTGGGGTCCTCACACACTCAAAACATACATAAACATAGAACAAAATTAAAACAAAACAAAACAGCTCATAATGTCATGCTATTTACAGTGAAATGAAGTGAAACTAAAATGGTCATCCAATTATCGCCATCCTAAGGCCAAACAAAAGTAAATACAAATAAGTGTACATAATAATATATGCATACATAGCCACAGGTACAGTTCAAATAAACAAAGGTTTGAAATGAAATTAAATGAAAAAATTTACTTTGTAATACTTAAATAATAAAAAATTTAAGTATTTCAAATTTTAAAATTTACTTTGTAATACTTAAATAATTAAAAATGTAAGTATTTAAAATTTTAAAATGTACTTTGTAATACTTAAATAATTAAAAATGTAAGTATTTAAAATTGAAAAATGTACTTTGTAATACTAAAATAATTTTTTAGCAACCATTTCAAATGTACTTGAGAATTTTCCTGAATGATGTGAACCGGTAAAGAGTTCCAGCTGATCATGGCTCTGTACATGACTGTCCCTGCATCACTCTATGGTGGGACGCTACTTAAAAAGTGAACATAACTCGTGCTGTGTTCACTGGGGCAACAGCAACTGGTCGCAGAACCGCCATCACAGAGCCAAAATGGCGGCCGTTAACTGTAAGAAGTGTCGACTTTGTGAGCACTGAGGGCGCCATCCGCTACCTTTACAGTCAACATAGCACATGTAAGCACAGAAGTAATAGAGACACAGAATGGCTGGTTTTCTAAGGTTCCTGGTTGAGTTGAGACAACAAATAGGGCAGCGAGGGACACTGGTGCGTACGTTTAGGCAGATGGTGGCCATTTCTGTCCTCGGCATGACTCCGATCGGGAACATGAGGCTGAGGTGGAGGTTGTTCTGGATGCCGGTTGGTCTTTATATTCCTCCCCTCTGATCTGCTCCACTTTCCCATGATGCAACCTGCTGAGACGGCACTTCTATTTCCAGCAAACACATGCACAAGTACAAAAAGGGCAGAAAAGTAGGGATTTTACAGAGTGTGTGTGTGTGTGTGTGTGTGTGGTGTGTGTGAGGTGACAGGGATGGAGATGTGATCCGCTTCATTTCCCTCTTCATGTAGATGTGATTTATTTCCTAATGCTCACGCAGCAGAATAAGCAGGAAACAGTTATTAATACCACAAACTGCCTCTGAATGCACGGATATGTAACGGAGAGGTATAAGGACAATCTGAATATCTGGCAAATGGAAATGTTTGTTCTCTGAGAGTGTGTTCCTGGCAGTACAACACCACCATGTGTGTGTTCTTTAAAATAGACAGCTCGGGAAAAACTAAAAATGCATTCCTTACGACGGCAGACAACAAAGAGAACAGAACAACGTGGATGTTTTTAATTTGATTTCCCAACATCCAGCCACCAGTAACCGTGGATCGAACGGGTGTTTCAACACATTTCAAAGGAGAGTTTGAGACTAAACATTGAGAAATAGTCAGTCGTGTGAAATATAATCTTTAATTTCAAGACAAAATGACTAGGGTTGCAGCAGTCGGATTGTCCATTCAGTTTAGGACGGTTCCCGACGGAGTGAAATGTCCTGGACGTACCTGATTGTCAGCCATGCTACAAGTTTTTCAAGTTCTCCTGGTCATAGGAAAGGAGCTTAAATGCTTATTTAGCCACCCTTTACGAAAGGAAAGGAGATAGGAGATAACGCCGTCCCACAATTCCTTGCAGCCGCAACATTTAACACAACAGTTGGCCGTTCATGGCACGCGGAAGGAAGAGGGCAAGCACATGTGTGTAGTGGCCAAACGGTGGTATTACACTTCTCTTCCCATCTAGTCTGTGTCGTCATGTTGGCCCATAAAGATAATTTCCCATTGACTTACATTGGGAAGGAGACGCCTGTTTACCCAGTGCGAACACTTTCATTGCCCTTATTTGATTCATTAGGGCAGGGGTGTCAAACTCAAGGCCCGGGGGCCAAATACGGCCCGCGACTTCATTTGATGCGGCCCTCAAGAGCTTGCAAAGAATAGAATACGTTTATTATACGGTTACATGCCACTTTACCGAAGCACATTGCCCATATACTACATGTCCCACAATGCATCTCATTTTGTGACAGGTGCACTGAAGGGACTTGCAATTGGTTGCAATTATTTCCCCCAGACTTCTGCTTTCAGACTAGTTAATTATGAAGTCATTATACCCTCTCCGATAATAATCAAATACAGAGGCAATAATGTAATATAATACATCATTATATATATATTTATATATGTATATTTATATAACTACAACCGGCCCTTTGAGTGCAACCATGATGCTGATGTGGCCCGCCATGAAATTGAGTTTGACGCCCCTGCATTAGGGTCTGAAAGGGACGTCGTGGGTTGACCTGGGTACTTTCTGAATCTCCCAGTTTGGGCTTCTGAGCGAATGAACGGCGCCCAGTTCTCTTCATACATCCATGCTTCACGTAAACAAGCGATCATTACAGAATAAGTGCAGATCATGTATGTTACGGTGCTGATTCAGCATTTTATAACTTATGCCAAAGTCTTTGTTTTAATCTTCACACTAATTACTGCAATACGATCGAATACAGTTATACGGTGTTCTTGAGTTGAGTTTCCTAAACGTTATTTATTTGACTCCTTTACCGACGTCTCTTTCCCCATACAAGTCGATGCTTGTGTCTGTGTTGGTTTCCCAGTCTGTTGATAAGAGGGTTGCCGGTTTGAATCCCTGCACAATAAATACTTTTTGCGAAGCGGCAGCAAACCGTTCAGGCGCTGCGAAAGGAAACAAAAAGCTGCTTAGCAAACGTGGGAGATAACGGCATTAAAAAGAAGAGCTGAACCCCGGTGTGTTTCTGTGATGAGCTGCTGGTTTTACTGGTTTCTGGGTCCTGACAGCGCCCAGTTGCTATGGTGACGAGTATCTGCCGAGCCAGGGATGCTCTTTATCAGCCCGGGCCGGTGTGTGTGTGTGTTTAAGTGTGTGTCAGTGTGCATATGAGTGTGATTGAAATGTTTGACCGTGCATTGTGTGCCTTTGAATATGGGGCAGCTTTGATTTGGCAGCACTCGATGTATTTGTACAGTGTGTGTGTGTGTGTGTGTGTGTGTGTGAGTGAGTGGCGTTCGTCCTCCCCTGCAGCGCTATAGGGAGGCTAATTGTTTCTAATTACATAACCATCAAACACACACATCCGACAGCAACATTGCACCCCACACACCACACACACACACACACACACACACACACACACACACACACACACACACACACACACACACACACACACACACACCACACACACACACTCACACACACACACACACGTGGACTTTGTATTTAGAACGAAGCAATTTCCTCCAACACATTGTACGTGATAGGCTAAGGGGCGGGACATTTCTAAGCTGTTGACCAATCACAACAGAGCCGGCCAGCTAACCAATCAGAGCAGACTGGGCTCTGGTTTCAGACAGAGGGTGAAAAGAGGTGGCAGTATGAGAAAAATAAAGAGCTTTTTGAACATTAAAGCACGGAGACATGTCCCAGGAGAGACACTACATACGCCCTACGTGTTGTCTTGTTCTGTCCGTCAAACGCCTTCGAAGTATTTGCTTTAATGCTTGAATCTCCATATCTGAGATGCAAAAAAAACATCTATATCCACCACGATATATATAGTTCTTAATAAGTATATCATTGTACCTTTTCTTCCCTATACTGTGTCTGTGAAAAACGTTTTGAATCACATACATTGTTCTTATAAAATCACCAATTCATTTGTGCTCTTAAGATGTGGTCGTGACGGTCTCTCGGGTGTTGGGCACGGATTGATTGATGTCCTCTCGGTTTTTTAAATATGAAACCGATAGAAGATGATATCATCAGATGATGTAAAATGAAATAAGAATCATGAAAGCAGCGATGAGAAGATCTGTGTTGATGAAATGAAAGTCGATTCTTCGTTTTTACTGAGAGATTTAAAGTGATGAAAGTTTCGGAAAGTGCTCGTTCAAGTCACTGTGTCTAAATGACTTCTTTGAGAGTTATTTTTAGAACGTGGCTTCTAGTCTATTTCTTTAAGCATTTAAAATGTTTCATCTGCAGCACATCACACCGAAACCGACTTCTAATAAAACCATCTCATGTTAAATTTAACTTAAAGTGTCATTTCATTGGTGCAGGGTATTATTGTCTGCTGACCCGGAAGTTAGCATCTTCCTGGTTCCCTTAACACAAAGTAAGGACTCCTTCCTAGACAGGCTTCTAACCAAAAACACGTGCACACATCATTGTCATGGTAACAAGGTAACAGGAAGTGTCCACATGCTGACTAATTTCCAACTTTCATGGTCCAGTATTATGAGCCTTAAAGTGTCATTTCATTGGTGCAGGGTATTATTGTCTGCTGACCCGGAAGTTAGCATCTTCCTGGTTCCCTTAACACAAAGTAAGGACTCCTTCCTAGACAGGCTTCTAACTAACAACGCATTCAAAAACTATTGACGTTGAGGAAAGCGAACCAGAAGCGCTTACATGACTAATTTCTGAGTAATAGGACGACTTATTCCGACACTGTAGTCAGGCTTCTAACCAAAAACACGTGCACACATCATTGTCATGGTAACAAGGTAACAGGAAGTGCCAACGACTCATTTCCAACTTTGACATTCTTTCATGGTCCAGTATTATGAGCCTTAAAGATGTTATTTTGTATATATTGATTGTTGTGCTTTTATCTTAATGTGTGCATATGTGTCGGTTGATTGTGTCTATATAAGATATACATATCTTTATATATATTTGTATTTTTGAATTTGGGATTGTTGGAAACGGTATACCGATCTCAAACTGAAAGATTTAAATTGACTTTTGACCTTGACTTAAGGAACTAATCCCGCCTCCTTTTTCTCTCTCTTCCAGTCACAGCCTCCCCACCGCCGAGTGACTTTCTCCACGGCCAATCAGGCGCAGGACCTGCAGGACCCGTCCCAGCACAGCTACTACGACAGCGGCCTGGAGGAGTCGGAGACGCCCAGCTCCAAGTCCTCCTCGGGGACCCGGGTCGGCCCCCTGGCGCTGCCCGAGGACCACTACGAGAGAACCACGCCCGACGGCAGCATCGGAGAGATAGAGCACCCGGAGAACGGTAAGACCAGGTGGGAGTTCCCCCTCCCTTTACTTCCTCTTTTCACCTTCTCCATACATCCATCAAAAACCAAGAAAATAAACACTGGCTGGCTTCCACACACACACACACACACACACACACACACACACACACACACACACACACACACACACACACACACACACACATCACACACACATGTCAAAATGCAACGGCTCAGCAGGAATATTAACAATGTATTTGTAATCAGACACCCACATTTTCCCGTGTATGCCTTCGTTAAAGAGGTGTGTGACCTCTCAGCAGCACAACACAATCAATATTCAACATAATCAACTCCCACGGCTTGGCAAATTAACATCCCCAATTATGTAAATCATACAGAGTCCAACCTTCCATCAGCTCCACTTATAGATCCTCAGAGGGACCTCTGTGTTCACTAGTTAGCATTTTGTCAGTTCGTCATCATGTTAGCATGTTAATTATTTTATCTTTGCCTGATTATCAGTCACAGGACGGCAGCCTTTAAATCATAATGCTAACAGGTGTGTGGCCGAGATGCTAATGATGCTACATCACCGTAAAGATCAACCTGGCTGTCTGAACAAAACTGTTTTTTTGTGTTTGTAGCTTTTAATGTCTTGTTAGCATATTGCTACCATGACTTAGCATTTCGACTGCCTTATTGATTAAAAACACTTAAACTGATCGTGACAAATCCACTAACATTACTTGCCAAAAGGTGTAAATGATGCTACATCACTTCACAACACATGAACATATTTTTGCTTTACTTTTGAGTTTGCAGCTAGTTTTTATCACGCAGTAAATTAGCTGCAATCAAATGTATAAATGTTATTAGCATGTTTTATGCAAAATGTTAGCCATTGAAATACTGAAACACAACTGTTTTGTTTTCCTAGTAGCGACTTCGATGTAGACTTTAACCGTACAAGCTTTGGTGTAGTCCTTGGCGGGAAAAGCATGTTAGCCCGAATGTAGCTGTTATGCTAGCGTATTCTCCAAATGGCGTTAGCATGTTAACTTTTACATATCTGGTTGTAGTAATCTTGAACTGAGTAGGGGAACAACTTGTAATATAGGTTATTATTAGTACTTAGCTTTGTTAGTTGTAGCCTTTTGTGATCATGCTAATATGCTGCACACCGCTCACACGATGTTTTACATGTGTGGTTTTCTCTTGTTGTGTTTGAAGCAAGTTTGGTAAGGATCTCTAACTGGAGTCAAGTCTTTAATGTATCATAGTAATGCTAGCACAGTGAATATCACATAATAATAATAATAATATATTTATTTTGTTAGCGCTTTGACAGGTGCTCAAAGACGCTTTACAGATGGCCTTTAGTGAAAAGAAAATAACAACAAATACATAGTTAAAGTTAAAGTCAAATTATACAAAAACAATCACACATTAAAAGCCAGATTGAAGAGGTGAGTGCTTTGAAGGAGGTGAGGTCGGTGCAGTCTCTGATGGGTTGTGGGAGTGAGTTCCAGAGGGAGGGGGCAGCGACGGAGAAGGCTCTGTCCCCCCAGGTCCGTGATTGGTGCGGGTGGGGATGGGTATCAACAACTAACAGAATAGAAGTTATACACATGTTTAACTTTTCTCTATCTAACCACCTCCAGTCCAGCAGTGTAGCCTACGAAGTATACATGTTTGCTTATTTTTTACTTTAATATTTCTATCTGTTGGAAAGTAGAAACACTCAAACCAAACGGTACGTTACACATTTCATTGTGCTAACAGATGTTAACAGACAGCAGTGTTTCCCACAGAATTTATTTTGGCCAAGAAACGCCAAAGGCCCCTTAACCTATTCGGGTGGCCCACGCATCCACCCCCCCTCAAATAAGAAAATACATGCGAGTTCATGGCTACTGTAGACAACGTTCTTGTTGCTCTGTGTTGCGTTGTTAATCAGTGAGACACACCGGAGTTGAGGATCTGTGGGGTTTATTCTCCCAACAATATAATTACAATTTAGCAGACGCCTTATTACAGTACATTGCATTTAGCTGACGCTTTTATCCAAAGCGACTTTCAATAAGTACATTCCACCAGGAAGACACAACCTTGAAGGAAACAGAATCATAAAGTAGGTTTCATAGAGCCAAGCATTTCAAGTGCAACTCAACTGGCTTTAGGTAAGCCAGTCCTTTATTAGTATATAAGTGCTTTGTTAATAGTTCTATCGCTCGAAGTGGAGTCGAGAGAGATGAGTTTTCAGTCTGGAAGGTGTGTGAGCTTTCTGCTGTCCTGATGTCAATGGGAGCTCATTCCACCATCTTGGAGCCAGGATAGCAAACCCACGTGTTTCTGCTGATGGGAACTTGGGTCCCCCTTCGCAGCGAGGGTGCAGCGAGTCGTTTGGTTGATGCAGAGCGGAGTGCACGTGCTGGGGTGTACGGTTTAACCGTGTCCTGGATGTAGGAAGGGCCAGATCCATTCGCAGCTAGTACCATTGTCTTGAAGTGGATTCTAGCAGTTATCGGAAGCCAGTGGAGGAGCGGCGTGGTGTGGGAGCATTTAGGAAGGTTGAAGACCAGACGAGCCGCTGCATTCTGGATGAGCTGCAGAGGTCGGATGGCACATGCAGGCAGACCAGCCAGGAGGGAGTTGCCGTAGTCTAGGCGTGAGGTGACGAGAGCCTGGACCAGAACCTGCGTGGCTTTCTGGGTCAGCTGGGGACGCATCCTCAGCTTATTCCAAAGCGACTTACAATTCCAGGGACATTCTCCCTGGAGTACCTGAGGGCTAGGTGCCTTGCTCAAGGGCACACTAGTAGTGGTGTTCCAGGCGGGATTTGAACTCGCAACCTTTCCGAACATCAGCCCACCTCACTATCCATTAGACCGGTGCTTCCCAAACTTTTTTCAGTCAAGTACCCCCTGACCGACCCCGAAAATGTTTGATCGAAAAAGCCTATACAAATAATTCCAATACAGTGATGTTCCCTCAGTGTGTGATTTATCAACTCCTTCACAACAAACCGAGGATATTTTCATTTTATGCATGAAAAAAGAAAAACAATGTAAACTGATTTTAAGTAATATAAGTATAATATAAGTAATATCTGTTTAACAAACCAATGAACAACATGATAAATTATGCAAAACTATAAAATACAATACACCAATTTGACATATTGTACTAAGATTATTTTTGTAATCATGCATGGTATTTTTTTAATTAACTTTGTTTTTAAATCTCACGTACCCCCTGCAGTACCCCAACGTACCCCTAGGGGTCCGCGTACCCGCATTTGAGAATCACTGCATTAGACCACCACATTTTTATTTATTTTTTTGATCAAATCAATTTGTGACGGACGATATTTATCACAAATACATCAATGTATGTGAAACACTGGACAGGTTGGACTTACAGTACGTTAGCTGTAGCCTGTTTGTGAAATGCGACATGCTTACTTTGCTCTCCGAACCCACTGGTTAGTAATAGTTGCTTTAGACATATTATAATATATGTTGGGCATGAAATAGCAAGAACTAAATATATTCATATCTTGTCTTTATAATAGATGAGTGATAAGTTAACTCTATATTTACTTGCCGTTGTAAACTCCTCTTTATGTCCAACACATACATACACCAACACATACTGTCCTGTAAGCCGTATTTGGTTTTAAATCCCTCACATTTAGTCGGGAAATCGCATTGTTACCTTTGTTTAAAAATGTATTTCGTGACATTTTAGGAGTGCGTTCTCTTCTTTTTTGTAAGACTTTTAACAGATACTTCACACACTGCCACATATCGTAGAAATGAGATCATGATTTACAGTAGCTGCTGCTTTTACGGCTTTATCTTTGAAGCTCAGTTACCCTCTGGCATAAATAAAGTGCTTCATTTACCTGCTTTCTGGAGCCAAATGATTCATTAGACACGCATCGGGAAAGTACTCGGCTGTCTTTTCTTACTTTTCCCACTCCATTGTTCTGCTTTGACTGTGAGTGTGAACGCCTCGTTGGCACTTATGCCAATTAGGCTTATGGAAGAGACTTTTTTTTTAAAGGGGGAGACGAGAGATTCATAGTAAATGTCATCCGTGTCTTCTTTTGTGAGGACACACTCTCTCACACTCAACCCACAGGTCTGACATATGCCATCTGTAAACACAATTATTCACAGCTGCTCGCACACCCACAGGCTACTACAGTACCACCCTGTGTGTGTGTGTGTGTGTGTGTGTGTGTGTGTGTGTGTGTGTGTGAGAGTGAGTGTGTGAGAGATAGCGATAGAGAGCAATAGAGTGTGTAAGTGGCTGTATCTTCTTGTACACAGTAGAATGAGGTCAGGGTTATGTCTGAGTGAGTGAGTGTGCATGTGTGTGTGTGTGTGTGTGTGTGTGTGTGTGTGTGTGTGTGTGTGTGTGTGAGTGTGTGTGTGTGTGTGTGTGTGGGAGAGAGAGTGTGTCTGGCGATGCTGTCCAATCTTCCCCTTTTGATGGTCAGACATGTTTTTGGCTGCAGGTAGTTTCCCAATGAAGTGTGTGTATGTATGTGTGTGTGTGTGTGTGTAAATGTGTGTATGTGTGTGTGTGTGTGTGTGTGAGTGTACATATGTGTATGTGTGTGTGTGTGTGCATGTGTAAATGTGTGTGTGTGTGTGTGTGTGAGAGAGTGTGTCTGGCGATGCTAGTGTTGTCCAATCTTCCACTTTGATGGTCAGACATGTTTTTGGCCGCAGGTAGTTTCCCAAGTAAATGTGTGTGTGTGTAAATATGTGTGTGTGTGTGTGTGTGTTTGGCCCCGGCAGAGAGAGGTCAACAGTACAGCTCTTCTTCTGAGGATTAACACACCACCACAGATACACTTTACTCTCCTTTAAAGCTTTGTTGCCAAAGATAAGTCGAGCGCCGTTTCCCCGTTTATGCTAATAATGCAATTTAAAAAACGATTACAACACTAATCATAAGCTGTGAGTTGATTCTCACTCACCGTTGTGACGTCCAGCCAAACCCAATCCAAAGCGTGCTCGATTTAAGCCTGCATGGTATCATTAGAAGTTAGTATTAAAGGTGGGGTAGGTAAGTTTCAGAAACCGGCTCGAGATGCACTTTTTGTTATATTCCATGGAATGCTCTTAACATCCCGATAGCAATGAATATCTGAAGTGCTTTGACAACAAATCCATAAAAAAATGTCATCTGTGGAAGCCGTAGTACTGTAAAAAGCACGACCAATCCGATTGGATGGCCTACCTGCCTGTCAGCCTTCCATCGGGGCACAGACTTATCTCGTGCCCTCATTGGTCATGTGCGCGTTCGTGTGTGTTGGGAGGGAGGGGCTCTGAGAGGAAGGGGCAGATTTTCTCCGGTTGTGTATTTTCAAATTCTAGCGATCTCGAGCCGGTTTCTCAAACTTACCTACCCCACCTTTAATTGTATTTTTATTATTTATCAGAGCTCGGTCACGTGGCAAGGCACTTGGGAAATGTAGTCCACAATATTGTCAACAAATTCTAGCGATCTCGAGCCGGTTTCTCAAACTTACCTACCCCACCTTTAAGTAACTACTATTGCCCTTTTTGATGTTTTTATTTTATGTTATGTTACCTTTATTGAACCAGGATAGGTCTCATTGAGTCCTGGCCTGGTTATGACGGTATCAGCACCGTTTCAGACCGTTTTACCGTTACACACAATTAAAAACCGCAATCACAACACAGTCACACACCACATGTAGCAAAGCATTTACAGACGCAGCGGCCGGCTTCAAGGTCAGTGGAAGTTGAATGTTTCTGATGAGACCGGCTCTCTGAGTGTCAGCTCGGTTGGAAGCAGGTTCCACGCTTGAGGGGCAGCGTATCTGAGCGCCCTTCCCCCGCTCAGTACGGACCGTTGGAACAGTTACAAGGAAACAGTTACAAGGAAACAGTTACAAGGAAATAGTTACAAGGAAACAGTTACAAGGAAACAGTTACAAGGGAACAGTTACAAGGAAACAGTCACAAGGAAATAGTTACAAGGAAACAGTTACAAGGAAACAGTTACAAGGAAACAGTTACAAGGAAACAGTCACAAGGAAACGGTTACAAGGAAACAGTCACAAGGAAATAGTTACAAGGAAACAGTTACAAGGAAACAGTTACAAGGAAACAGTCACAAGGAAACAGTTACAAGGAAACAGTTACAAGGAAACAGTCACAAGGAAATAGTTACAAGGAAACAGTCACAAGGAAACAGTTACAAGGAAACAGTTACAAGGAAACAGTCACAAGGAAACAGTCACAAGGAAACAGTTACAAGGAAACAGTTACAAGGAAACAGTCACAAGGAAACAGTCACAAGGAAAAAGTCACAAGGAAACAGTTACAAGGAAACAGTTACAAGGAAACAGTCACAAGGAAACAGTTACAAGGAAACAGTCACAAGGAAACAGTTACAAGGA
This sequence comes from Champsocephalus esox, assembly GCA_036324585.1. NCBI lineage: Eukaryota > Metazoa > Chordata > Actinopteri > Perciformes > Channichthyidae > Champsocephalus > Champsocephalus esox. Next base: position 6,586,149 of record CM070498.1, on the reverse strand, counting down.
AACAGTCACAAGGAAACAGTTTCAAGGAAAAAGTCACAAGGAAACAGTTACAAGGAAACAGTTACAAGGAAACAGTCACAAGGAAATAGTTACAAGGAAACAGTTACAAGGAAACAGTTACAAGGAAACAGTCACAAGGAAATAGTTACAAGGAAACAGTTACAAGGAAACAGTCACAAGGAAATAGTTACAAGGAAACAGTTACAAGGAAACAGTCACAAGGAAATAGTTACAAGGAAACAGTTACAAGTAAACAGTCACAAGGAAACAGTTACAAGGAAACAGTCACAAGGAAATAGTTACAAGGAAACAGTTACAAGGAAACAGTCACAAGGAAATAGTTACAAGGAAACAGTTACAAGGAAACAGTTACAAGGAAACAGTTACAAGGAAACAGTTACAAGGAAACAGTTACAAGGAAACAGTTACAAGGAAACAGTCACAAGGAAATAGTTACAAGGAAACAGTTACAAGGAAACAGTTACAAGGAAATAGTTACAAGGAAACAGTCACAAGGAAACAGTTACAAGGAAACAGTTACAAGGAAACAGTTACAAGGAAATAGTTACAAGGAAACAGTCACAAGGAAACAGTCACAAGGAAACAGTTACAAGGAAACAGTTACAAGGAAACAGTTACAAGGAAACAGTCACAAGGAAATAGTTACAAGGAAACAGTTACAAGGAAACAGTTACAAGGAAATAGTTACAAGGAAACAGTCACAAGGAAACAGTTACAAGGAAACAGTTACAAGGAAACAGTTACAAGGAAATAGTTACAAGGAAACAGTTACAAGGAAATAGTTACAAGGAAACAGTCACAAGGAAACAGTTACAAGGAAACAGTTACAAGGAAACAGTTCTCGGAGCGAAGCCGATAGGATCCTGTGCGTGTTCTATTTATGTCCATCCTTAGATCGGGGGGAAGAGCACCAACAAGAGCCTCGTGTGAGGATGGGCCGACGTGTCAGTGTACGCGTGGTCAGGGAAGACCGTCCAACACGAGCGTAGAGATGGTGCGTCAAGGACCTGAGGTTTGTGCTGACTTGTTGTCGCCCTGCACACACTCCTAGTGTACCACCCAGAGCCTATCCCATGCAGCCGGACAGGACTACGTTGAAATGGTTAATCAAGCGATAATTAGGCGAACGGCAGAATGTGTTTCTCCTAATGTGCGCGTTGTGACTCGGCTCTGTTTTCACATCGAGCTTCATCTGTCTCTTGAGCTTCCTGTTCAGCGTTGCCTGCTGATTTCCTCCGCTGCACTCGGCATCGATCACGCCGTTTGACTGATCTCGCGGATCTCAAGTGCTCCAGACGGATTGATGGAAAGCTGCAGGAAGTAACGGAGTCAAGGACACACCCTCTGTTCGGCTCCGCTTAGACAAGTCCGTCTGTTTAGGCACAGTTTAATGTTTTCTTACTTTGTGTTTAGAACGGGGAAGAGCTGCAGCGTGGTTACATGACAACACCAGATCAGGCTAAACGTCTTTCATACAAATACCATCAATAGTAACCATGGTGCAGGTAAGGCAGAGTTGCAATACAAATACTATATTCAGACATGCCAACCTTTCCAAATCCAAAAGAGGTAGGTGTGCGCACGCCCACGTTAGGTAATCAGAAGGAATGGAGCCCCAGTCATTACAGGTAAACCATGTATTTCATATCACATACAATCGGTCACACGATGTTCAGTCCCTTTAGTAGCAGACTTGGCTTTCTTGAGAAGTTCAGGGTCTGGTTTCCAGCAGCAGTTGAGTTTTTTGAAGATGTGTATCTTCCCTGCCAACAGACAGGCTTCTGTTCTGCTCCTCTCCTCTCCGCGATACCTCGGTAAACTCGTGACCTGCTGTCCACGTGGTGCGTTGAACACTGGGGCGCCAAGACCGAGCACTAATCACGTGATGAGCAAATCCAATTTCATTGTGTAAGGTGCGCCATGGGGCATTTTTATTTTTTAGAATTTGGGAAGATTGAAATCGGTAGGGAAAGCCAGTTAAATCGATAGGCGGTAGAAACATGTCAAAAGCGGTAGACTATCGCCCAAATCGGTAGGGTTGGCAGGTATGTATATCATTGTATACAATTGAATGAAACAAATAAAAAGAATAATACAAATAAAAAAATTGTGAAAATACATATAACACGTAGAATATATGTCTTTTTGTTCTATTAAATAATAATAATACTGTACAACAAATCATTATATTGTTGTATGAGATTGAATAAATACTACTAATAATTATTATTATTATTTAATAAACACAGAATCATTATTTCGTTTTTTTATCTGCGGACCATATTCATCTAATCGCCCTAAAAATGTCAAAAGTGTGAATTTTAAATCAAAATGTAGTGATTTCAGCCACTGTTGGGTATTGCTGAATACACGTTTAACATATAGACAATCGTCTATTCTCTCTCTCTCATTCCAAAGTCTACATAGCGGTGGTTGTTAAATGTTAAATGTGTTTCTTTAGCAGCCGTTATCACAGCTGCGATACGCGTCTGCATTTAAAATCAATTGCACGCAAAAACTCAACTCGTCTTTTCTGAAAAGCAATATCCTGTTGTCACGTCCACCACATACAGCCTTTTCATTACTTCCGTATTTGAAAAGATAAACCATTAGAATAATTCTCACAGAAGATTATAAAGAGCGCTTCAGTTATAAAGTGGGTCCTCCACGGCAGGGCCACGTGACTCCGAGCTGCTGCTATTTGTGGAGATGGATGCACTTACCCACCACGTGGACAGCGTATGTTTGTTATGAAGTGCAGCTGTGTGTGTGTGTGCTCTTAATGTATTTTATCCAACCTGCTTTCATAGGTGGATTAGCACATATAGCACTATAGTGTAATCTGGACGTAATCCAGGTGTAATCTCGATGACATGTGACATACTGTTGTTCCCTTTTCTTACTAAACGCAGGACATGTGCACCCAGGGCACGTTGTCCCGAAACAGCCGCTGCAATCTGTCTTGTTCTTATGAAAAGAGCAATTCTGTATCGTGCTGCCATCGTCCTCGTGTGCTTCTGAGATACAGAAGAGCGGGTTGAGTTAATGCCACGGTGGACAAAGGTCAAAGACACTGGATTCGAAAATAAAAGTACAGTGGCCTCGTGTATAAAGCCTTGCGTAGGACTCACGTGGGAAGGTTGCTTACGTGGACAAAGCAAATAAATACGCACAGACATGTTCCGATTCGTAAAACAATGCGTACCGGAGTAGGACGTGTTTCCCTTTTATAAATCACAATCAACTCGAAATGTGGCGCAGCTTTGGCGGGCTTCACGTAACGCCCAAATGTGCCAATACATAGTTAAAGAAACGCCCATTCATTCATTCTGACTGACTGCTTGAAGGAGATCGCAGGAGATGACGACAGAACAGCTAACAAAAGACGTCTCACACCGTGTCAGATTTAGGTTATTTTGGGGAAGTCGAGATACATCATATTGTTTGGGGGATGCCGTTTGAACCAGAGAAGCAGCATGGAGGTTGGATCGTCACCAAAATAAATAAATAAGTGGTCCGAAAAAGGTTCATGACAAAATACACATAGCCTTCCTCAGGCAGTGGGTTTGTGCCGGGGACAGGAGACTTGAAGAGAGACTGTGAGAAAGTATTGGGGGATCCCTGCGGAGTGGAGTCAATTCATGGTTTCATTTTTTACTTGGTGGTCTGTGTTCCAGCTGTCGATCAGCTGTGCGCAGCGTCTCCACCGCAGCCTGTGTGTCTCAACCCCCCCCCAGCAACTCTATATCCACCACTTAAATACAACTAATGTGTTGTGTTGTATTAGCTGTGCAATGTACCACATGTGGTGTTCTTAGCTTCCATACCTCCTGTGCTTTACGAGCGATTTATCAAGTCTTAGCAAACGGCATAAAACCATGCTCGTACAACCTATAGAAACGCAAAATGGCGTCAGTATAGACGTAACTCTGTACTCGTGCTTACCGCATCATTTATGAGAAAACATTTCATAACATTAACACAACATATTCGAGGTGGTTTTCAAATAACATATACGTATTTATTTATTTCTCCAAGTTATGTTTTTGTGTGCACTAAAACATTTAATAATTTCAAGATTGGCTTTAATCAATGTTTGAAATGAATTCTTCATATGATAAATGAGAGGTAACATTTTATTTATGGTTTTATTTCCACATATTTCTCTCCATTCTTCCTTCTGCTAACGGTGTCATAGTTTCTCGTATCTCCCGTTGTTGTGCTTACTGCGTACGCATGAGTGTGCGTAAGGACCGCACATTTTCCCGTCAAGTTTGTTTTTTATAAATCGCAAATATTGCGTAGAAACTGGCGTACGCCATCTTTTGAGCGTACGCACCGTTTATAAATGGGGATGGTTTTCTAGTAGTGTAAACAAAAAAAGTCTAATCTGGAGGGCATATCTTTCTATAACAAAATAGTATAACTCTATGAAAAAAATACTATACTACAAATTTCACAATAATAATAATTGTAATCGTTTGTGGGACTATACAATATTTTCCCAAATTATGTTAAACCTGAAATACAGATATCTCCTTGATTGAGAACAACAGAATATTAATAATATTTAACAAAATAAATGCTATGTTATTGTATAAAATTGTTAACTTTATAAAATCCCATGAAAAGACACCCTCGATACAGCGTCCTGTCGCCCCTCACCAGAGCACCAAATGTGGATTAATCCGACGTGGAAACCTTTCAGTAACATAGGATACGACTACAGGGAACCGCTGTGATCGAAAATTACTGAGCGTTTCCTAATATCAAACGTTGCTGTATTTCCCCCTGCAGTCTGTCAAACACCGGTCTATTTGAGTACATCTGCTGGAGGGAGTCATTTTAACATCTCCAGCTAAAAAAGTGCTTAAATCTGCATTTACAACTGCATTATTACGAGAATGTATTGTCAGTTTGAGAATAATGCCAGTGGACACGATGTTCCCCGTGATGGATTATCTCTCTGAGAGAAGCTCCTCTGCAGGCTGTTTTGCCGAAAGAGTGGTGGCCATGTCGTGTTTTCAAGGCAAGGCAAGTTTATTTATATAGCACTTTTCAACACAAGGCAATTCAAAGTGCTTTACAAAAAATGAAAGACATGAAGAAAATGGCATTTAAAATCAGTCATTAAAAAGAAAAGCTGATAAAATAAATATTACAATTACAAGTTACAGTGAAGTCTAAGATATGAAAAGTTCAATTAAAAGCAGCGACAAAAGGAAAAGTCCTCAGCCTGGACAAAGAACTTCGATTTGCAAATTGCAGATATAGAGTATGTGAGGCCCAGGTACAGAGAAGTGAAGGAATAAGTCCTTAAACCCTGACATGACTCAGCTTTTTTCCACTTCCTGTTCCCTTGTCTGGAAGTCAAGATTTTTCTGAATGTTTTTAGTTTTTTTGTCTGAAATAAGATCTGTGGTTAACACGAGCTGAAGAGATGTATTCTACATCATAAAATACATCAGTAAATACCCCACTGCTGAATTTAAAAACAGAGGTTGCTAACAAGTGTCTGAATGAGACAACTAAAACGTCATCACGGCCAACATTAGCCACCTTTAGCTTAGCGGTGGTGACGTGAAGTCATGTGACCGTGCTGTAGTTCCTTTATAGCCCAACATTAGCCACCTTTAGCTTAGCGGTGGTGACGTGAAGTCATGTGACCGTGCTGTAGTTCCTTTATAGCCCAACATTAGCCACCTTTAGCATAGCGGTGGTGACGTGAAGTCATGTGACCGTGCTGTAGTTCCTTTATAGCCCAACATTAGCCTCCTTTAGCTTAGCGGTGGTGACGTGAAGTCATGTGACCGTGCTGTAGTTCCTTTATAGCCCAACATTAGCCACCTTTAGCATAGCGGTGGTGACGTGAAGTCATGTGACCGTGCTGTAGTTCCTTTATAGCCCAACATTAGCCTCCTTTAGCTTAGCGGTGGCTACGTGAAGTCATGTGACCGTGCTGTAGTTCCTTTATAGCCCAACATTAGCCACCTTTAGCATAGCGGTGGTGACGTGAAGTCATGTGACCGTGCTGTAGTTCCTTTATAGCCCAACGTTAGCCTCCTTTAGCTTAGCGGTGGTGACGTGAAGTCATGTGACCGTGCTGTAGTTCCTTTATAGCCCAACGTTAGCCGCCTTTAGCTTAGCGGTGGTGAACTGAAGTCATGTGACCGTGCTGTAGTTCCTTTATAGCCCAACATTAGCCGCCTTTAGCTTAGCGGTGGTGACGTGAAGTCATGTGACCGTGCTGTAGTTCCTTTATAGCCCAACATTAGCCGCCTTTAGCTTAGCGGTGGTGACGTGAAGTCATGTGACCGTGCTGTAGTTCCTTTATAGCCCATCATTAGCCACCTTTAGCTTAGCGGTGGTGATGTGAAGTCATGTGACCGTGCTGTAGTTCCTTTATCGCCCAACGTTAGCCACCTTTAGCTTAGCGGTGGTAACGTGAAGTCATGTGACCGTGCTGTAGTTCCTTTATAGCCCAACATTAGCCTCCTTTAGCTTAGCGGTGGTGACGTGAAGTCATGTGACCGTGCTGTAGTTCCTTTATAGCCCAACGTTAGCCGCCTTTAGCTTTAGCGGTGGTGAACTGAAGTCATGTGACCGTGCTGTAGTTCCTTTATAGCCCAACATTAGCCGCCTTTAGCTTAGCGGTGGTGACGTGAAGTCATGTGACCGTGCTGTAGTTCCTTTATAGCCCAACATTAGCCACCTTTAGCTTAGCGCTGGTGACGTGAAGTCATGTGACCGTGCTGTAGTTCCTTTATAGCCCAACATTAACCACCTTTAGCTTAGCGGTGGTGACGTGAAGTCATGTGACCGTGCTGTAGTTCCTTTATAGCCCAACATTAGCCACCTTTAGCTTAGCAGTGGTGACGTGAAGTCATGTGACCGTGCTGTAGTTCCTTTTATAGCCCAACATTAGCCACCTTTAGCTTAGCGGTGGTGACGTGAAGTCATGTGACCGTGCTGTAGTTCCTTTATAGCCCAACATTAGCCACCTTTAGCTTAGCGGTGGTGACCTGAAGTCATGTGACCGTGCTGTAGTTCCTTTATAGCCCAACATTAGCCTCCTTTAGCTTAGCGTTGGTGACGTGAAGTCATGTGACCGTGCTGTAGTTCCTTTATAGCCCAACATTAGCCACCTTTAGCTTAGCCGTGGTGACATGAAGTCATGTGACCGTGCTGTAGTTCCTTTATAGCCCAACATTAGCCACCTTTAGCTTAGCGGTGGTGACGTGAAGTCATGTGACCGTGCTGTAGTTCCTTTATAGCCCAACATTAGCCACCTTTAGCTTAGCGGTGGTGACGTGAAGTCATGTGACCGTGCTGTAGTTCCTTTATAGCCCAACATTAGCCACCTTTAGCTTAGCGGTGGTGACGTGAAGTCATGTGACCGTGCTGTAGTTCCTTTATAGCCCAACATTAGCCACCTTTAGCTTAGCGGTGGTGACGTGAAGTCATGTGACCGTGCTGTAGTTCCTTTATAGCCCAACATTAGCCACCTTTAGCTTAGCGGTGGTGACGTGAAGTCATGTGACCGTGCTGTAGTTCCTTTATAGCCCAACATTAGCCACCTTTAGCTTAGCCGTGGTGACGTGAAGTCATGTGACCGTGCTGTAGTTCCTTTATGAAACCCCAAAAAGCTTCATAGGGCTGTTTAGCTTTGTGTTTCCTGTAATTGCATGTATGCTAAAAGTGGTGTTGATATGTGCAGATTATCCAGCAGAACAACATGTGTAGGTATCATAAACATGTGTTTGCCACAAATCTGTAAATAATAAGAAAAATAAAACTCCATAAACTCCATAAAGGCGGAGTTTGCTTCACACAAACCACCTCACACACATCAAAAGCAACAACAACATGTTCGCTGTGGTTTGTTGTGCAAAGCTGAACTTAGCGAGTGAAGCTCGATGTGGGGAGATGTATATCTTCTCTTCCTCCTCCTCTTCCTCCCTTCGTCCTGCTCTCGCTCCTATAAATGGACACTTAATGGACGTTAATTCCATCAGGCCGTCCTCACTTTGCTAATGCACCCACTTCCTGTCTGATGATGGACCGATGCAAAGAGGAGTGAAACCAAAACCCAGAGTGAAGAGCAGAACATCAGGAGGAGGGGAGGAGGATGTCGTTTTGTGGGATTTGATTGTGTAGTGTGGTGTGTGTGCGTGCGTGTGGTGTGTGTGTGTGTGTGTGTGTGTGGTGTGGTGAACAGAGGGAAGAAGAAGTAGAGAGAAAGATACACAAATAGGCGAGATGATGCAGAAAGAGAGAGATACATTCTGCCTGACACTGATGGTTGCATGATAACGAGCAGATTTATGATGAAGTGTGTGTGTGTGTGTGGTGCACACACACACACACACACACACACACACACACACACACACACACACACACACACACACGCACGCTCAACCTCTTTATCTGCTGATTGCATCAGTCTGAGTGCTGTCGTAATTGCTGCACACACACACGCACGCGCACACACACACACACACACACACACACACACACACACAGAGAGAGAGGTGGAGCATCAGTCAGGGCTTGTATCTCAGCTCTTAATCAGCAGCCAGTTAGATTTCCAGATAAAGGTGTAACACACGGAAGACGTCAGCCGCTCGAATTCTGCAGCGAAACGTCCGTTAACACGTGTGTCGTGTGTTAGATAAGCCCGACCTGACGGGGGGAGATACCCGACATCGAACCAATTGAGTGTATGTTGCAGAAATCTGTAGATCGGAAGCCGTACACAGAAATATGACCAGATTCTAAATCTTGATTATTGGGAAAGTGTTGGATGAGTCTGATTCTCACAATCAGCCACATGTTGACAGAGGGGCGTTTAAAACCTATAGTTAGTTGACTCTGGTCTCAACTAGTGGGGTAGAAACGTGTTGCTTTTTCATGTTGGTTTGGTTCGGAAGCTAGTCCTAAAGAGGTCTACAGACATAATGTTCAAAATGAAGTTAATTCACATCAAATTAAAAGATGTCCTTCAAGAATCTTCAACAGTCTTCGTTGATGATTGAAACCATGATTGAAACCTTGAATAGAGATGTAACTTGACGTCAGAAAATACATTAGTGTTAAAGGTCCGTGTCACGGCCATTTCTCTTGATCATAGTTGCATTGTTGAGGTCTGCTAGAATAGATTTACATTGTTCAATGTTCCAAACTCTCATTGGTTTCTCACAGCATCTCTGTACAGTCTGTGTATTCACTCTCTGTGCTAAACGGCTTGTTGGAGCTCCTGCCCCCCCCCTCCCTATGAACCCAGTGGCCGTCTGCGAGACAGCGAAACCCAGCCCGAACACACACACACACACACCCGCAGCCTGGCTGGGAGTTTGTGTGTGTGTGCACACCAACTCACAGCCTCGCCGCGTCCCGCCGTCTCAGGGAGGAGAAATCGGCGGAGCTGCAGCTGAGAAAAGATTGAGTGTGTGTGTGTGTGAGGAAGTCCGCGGATTGGTCAATTTGGACCGATCCGCGGACTTAACGTAACGGCTCTGCAGATTGGTCCATTTGGACCACTGGGTCCATTTGGGTCGTCGTTACGTCACTCAGTACCAGGAAGAAAAAGAGAAGTCTCCAACGAGGCGTTCTGGGGCAGCACAGACAGGTCTTCTCTGTGTTAGAGCTTTACTCGCTACAGGGCGTACTTTGAGGGTTTGTGACTCTGCAGACCGTTCACATGCAGACACACCTTCATAACAACAAGGGGACGGGTGATAACCGGAGAAGCATGACGTGGGACCTTTAAAGGAATCAGGAGTAAGCACGATATGAAAGTTTGTGTTTTTTTAGCATGGCAGAAGTAGCTGTCCTTTGATGTCAAACATGTCAACAGATGTAACCTAATCTGAGAAGCAACATATTAGGGTAATGGTGATTTACGTTACCGTTGGATTACGTCAATATCAAATGCAATGCAAATGAAAACAAGAATAACAATAAGATGTTGTACGAGTGCAGTGTATTATGTAGGACACCTGGACAACGTGTCATCCTAACTTAAGGCAAGGTCTACAGAAAACTATAGTGTACGAATGCTGTTTAAGCTTAATACATTAAAAGCATAGACTGTATTTGTGTTTAGTAAATCTGGTGCCCACCTCCTGCATTAAAACACTAAATATACAAAACAGGAAGAACGAAGCCAAAATATAAACCATAAAGAAAATGCATTCAGTACGTCTACCTGTTATATATCCATCTTTAATTCCCCATTTTTAAAGTATGTAACAGTAATCTGATTACATCCGCTTTAATTACATATTATCCATTACTCCTGAAGCCTGGGCCTCTGACTCCTCTCCCTCCTCCTGTGGGAAGACACACACACACACACACACACACACACACACACACACACACACACACACACACACACACACACCCTCTCGCCCCCCTCTCTGGTGGGTGATGATGGGTGGCCAGCAGTTCTCCTCCAGCCTGTCAGAAACTCCCAGGACAGAACTACTAATCTCTTGAAACTCCCACCTGAATTATTTGTAGTTTCTCCCTTCAAAGTCTTGAAGCCTTTACATCCAAGCACTCGGAGATTTCCAGCAGCATTCGATGTTCAGCAGCTTCAAGCAGAATCAACTCTTCATCATCCATATTGATGAAGCCCTGACCCCTCTCCTGTTAACTTAAACATAAGGCGAATACGTGGACAGAAATGAAACGTCTAGCTCCCCATATATGAATTGGATTTGATACCTTGATGGGTTCCAGATGTTTTGTTGTAAAGGCACCTCCCTGTTTCGAGGAGGTCCTATGGGCCAGCGGGTCAGTGCGTTCTAGCTTTCCTTTAGGAACACCAAGTGGTCGTTAGGGATGTTGTTGGAGTCAGCAAGGATGTCCACATGTCATCTAGGAGGTGTCAGGCTCAATAAGTGTTCATTGTAGTGAGATGGTTTGCCTGAGGTGGAGTCCTTGATGGGTTACCAGATGTGTTCTGGAGTTTAGGAGAGGTCTCGTGGCCCTAAGGGTCAGCGCTACAGTACTTTAAGAAGTAGAGTTCTGCTTCAGATGTATTAGGTATGTTCTAGGTTTCTTTTAGGAGCACCACATGGTCATTAGGGAAGTCTTTGGAGTCCGTTAGGAAGTCCACATGTCTCAAGGAGGTTTCAGGTTCACTAAGAGGTCATTGTGGTTAGATGGTTTGACAATTAGTGGTTACTAAGGCAGAGTCCTTGATGGGGGCCAGATGTTTTCTCTACTTTAGGAGAGGTCCTATGGGCCGAAGGGTCAATGCGAAGTACAGTTCTATTGTCTAGATTTCTTTACGGTACACCAAGTGGTCATTAGGGACGTTTTTGGAGATATTGAGGACGTCCAAGTGTCAGTAAGGAGGTTTCCGGTTCCGTACGAGGTGAGAATGTGTGAGATGTAGTGGCGATGAGCTTCCAGGGTCCAGCAGGATATAGGAGGCACTAAGGATAGGATTTAGGAAGTGTCATGAAGCCGTTTGTTCTTGAGTAGTTTCTGGGTTTTTCAGAGTAGTTCAGAGGAATCAATAACAATGATAATATCAACTGTTCTGAGAGTTGTTAAGGATATTTAAGAGACATTTCCATCGGTTTGTTACGAAGGTATCCTTGAAAGGTATCTGTTTTGTGAGGGTCATTTAGAGAAGTCACTGAAGAGGACTTGGTGGTCATTGAATATGTTTTCGGAGTCAATGAGGTGCTTCTACGTCTTTACATCCAGCCACAAATAGTAATTGAACTGCGTTTATGTTAGGGATGCCAGCGATTATTCGATTATTCGAATATTCGCTACAGTCTCCATAATCGAATATTATTTTTAAAAATCGATTTTATTTATATATATTTTTTTTTATTATTTATGTAATTTTTTTTTCTGGCTTAGTTTCAACCAAAATATATATAAATATATATATGCTAATAATAGTAATAGTATTAATAATTGTAAATGGCCATTGGTCACACCACCAGTTTGTTTTACTGTAAACTTCAAAATCGATTATTCGGCAACCCTGGCGAATCATAATCGATTATTCGACCCCCCCCTCTCCCTCTCCCTCTCCCTCACACATGCGACTAAAGATGAACAAAGCGGCAGCCGGCAGGTAGAAAGAGTTCCTCCTCGTGGAACTACTTCGAACATACAAGTCCAAAAGAAGTTAAATGCAAGCTCTGTGAAAAGACGTTGGTTTCCTCCCGCGGGGGGGGGGTCGAATAATCGATTATTATTCGCCAGGGCTGCCGAATAATCGTTTGATCATGGTCAGTTTCTGGCAACCCTAGTGTATGTTGGACGTTTCTAGTCCACCAGCCGCTCCAAGCTCTTTTTCACAAATGCCAACATTCAACTGTTCACACGCCCGTTCGTAAACTGAGCAAGTAGCTTAGGCTTGGTCTGTGACTCGAGGACACTTATGTGAGCCGTGTTGTCCACATTCCCGAATACAAAGAGTCACAGGAACCATTCAGATGTTTCAGGATTCCTTTAGGTGGCCACGCCGAGTTCCTGAAGGGTAACGAGAGTATTTCAGAGGTGCTTTGAGGAGGTTTCGTGATTCCTGGTGCCACAGAGAAGTTCCTGAAGGGGTAACGAGAGTATTTCAGAGGTGCTTTGAGGAGGTTCGTGATTCCTGGTGCCACAGAGAAGTTCCTGAAGGGGTAACGAGAGTATTTCAGAGGTGCTTTGAGGAGGTTCGTGATTCCTGGTGCCACAGAGAAGTTCTTGAAGGGGTAACGAGAGTATTTCAGAGGTGCTTTGAGGAGGTTCGTGATTCCTGGTGCCACAGAGAAGTTCCTGAAGGCGAGCTAATCGGATGTTTCAGGGATAAGTTCAAAGGTACTGTGTAACAAAACCTATGCTTGTTTACAGTACGTATAATGTGCAACAGGCCGTTCATTTCCTGTTTAGTCTACTGCTTACTCTGCAAAACCCTTATTCACTGATAGCGTTGAACACACACACACACACACACACACACACACACACACACCCACACACACGTTTTCTGTACATGCATACACTCATTAGAGGCTCTAGTGTTCCACCACTTCATGCTGAGAAAAGGGGTTCAGTGTTCAAAGCCTTTCTGGTCTGAACAACACACACACACACACACACACACACACACACACACACACACACACACACACACACACACACACACACACACGCAGCGTTACATAATGATGTAAGCAGCGGTTCATAGTTTTGGAAGTGGGACACTCGCTGAGAGATGGTCTGACGAAACCACGGTCCTGAGGACGTGTGTGTTTATGTGTGTAGTTTCCTCAGTGTGTGTGTGTGTGTGTGTGTGTGTGTGTGTGTGTGTGTGTGTGTGTGTAGGTTCTTAAGTGTGTGTGCTTGTTTGTGAGTGTGTGTATATCTGCTCCTCATTAGCCAGTAGATAAAAGGAGTGTGTGCAGCGATAGAAGAGGTGATTCCTCCATCTCTGTTTCTTATTTGTATCGCTGATTGTGTGGCCTGTGTGTGTGTGTGTGTGTGTGTGTGTGTGTGATGTCAAGAAGCTTTATAGAAACATGCGGCGTTCTTTGGATGCCCTCTCTCCTCCCCAGGGAGAGAGAGAGAGAGGGAGAGGGAGGTGGATTTATTTTTCCAGGTCTGTTGTTTATTTGAGCTTATGGCCGCTGTACACTACAGAAGGAGGTGTGTGTGTGTGTGTGTGTGTGTGTGTGTGTGTGTGTGTTTGTATGTATTTGGCAGTGGCTGTAAATCCGAGCTCGGCCAGCATTCGACTGATATACAACAGCGAGGATGCTGAAAGCCACAGCACACACACTGTGGTTTGTCCATGATTGGATTATTTTGTTGGTGTTCAAGTGAGATATAGATAGTTCTGTGTGTGTGTGTGTGTGTGTGTGTGTGTGTGTTACATACTTTGTAAACTGAGCCAGTCGTTGTTGGTCAAGCTAAGTTCCTTGTGGAGGTTTCCGGGGTAGTTGGGTTCTCGTTGTTGTGTATTAGGCCTTAAGAACATCGTAGGGTTTCTAGGATGCTCAGACGTTACACTGGTCTGTGAGGAAAGACCTAATGTTGAGCTCGTGGTTGGGAGTGCTTCGGACCGGGTGTAGTTCAAGGGTAATAACATTTCAAGCGCCGCACATGAAAGTCCTCAAAGGAATACTGTATCCCCTGAAGGAGCTTTTGTTTATCAGTTACTCGACATGAATTACCTTGACTTCGTAGAGTACGCTTTGTTGTTCTTGCATCGCTTCAAGCTGAATAAGGAATCCAAAATCAGAGGTTAATGTTGGTAAATCGGGGGGGCAACAACTCGAGCAGCGTTATCCAAATCTCTCTAATCAAGTCTTATGTTTACTACTTCACAAGACGCCTGTATTTCCCTACGGGGATCAATAACGATGTATCTTATCTTATCTTAAATACATCTACGCTAAAACCGTACTGTTTCAAACACTGCATACATAGTCTTTCTCTACGTTGGTCTATTGTGACGTACAAGTGATTTGAGGTATCTAAACGATGTCCTACTTTTGAAGTTACATCAGGATAATAAGGATGCTGGGAGGGAGGGTCTTTGGGAGTGTTCCAGATTAGGACTGGGTCCTTGTTATGAAGGTTTAGGGCAGGGGTGTCAAACTCAAGGCCCGGGGGCCACATTCGGCCCGCGACTTCATTTTATGTGGCCCCACAAGAGCTTGCAAAGAATATAATATGTTTATTATACGGTTACATGCTACAGAAGCATGTTGCCCATAAACTACATGTCCCACAATGCATCTGAAATATGACTTTTTTCTCAGAATTTGCCTTTTTTTCTTCAAAATACACATTTTTTCATAGAATTCCTTTTTCTCAGAATTAGATTTTTGTTTCAAAATGTCACTTCTATTTATTTTTTCTCCAGAATTTGGCTTTTCTTTTTAAATCATTTTGGGACATGCGCACTGAAGAGACTTGCCCTATACTTCTGCTTTCACACGTAGTTAATTATGAAGTTATTACCCTATCCGATGATAATCCAATGCAGAGGCAATGATGTAATATAATACATTATTTTATATATATTATATATTTATATATGTATTTTTATATAGTCTTAAAGTTACAACCGGCCCTTTGAGTGCAACCATAATGCTGATGTGGCCCGCGATGACATTGAGTTTGACCCCCCTGGTTTAGGGTTTGCTGAAGAGATGTTCCTTTGGTCTTAACATGTCAAAGTTAATTTCAGGAAGTTCTTTAAGACATGTTTACCCACAACAGGATCATTAGCATATCAATGACCCAACCTGCATAACCTTGACATTGTGAAGTAAGCTTTGTTGTGCTGTCATTCCTCCAAGGCTGATACAGAATCCAAACCCAGAGATGAATCGAGGTAAATGGGGTCCGCGGGGAACAGCAGAACGACCGTGTTAAAACTCACACATCTCACGCGGTATAATCCAACTCTCACTTATCAAGTGTTTTGCTTACGACTTCTACTATTTAAAACACTGCATAAATACACTCACACTTGCAGAGACGCGCTACTTTTTTTCTGCTGATTTTGCAGAACTGCATCGATGAGGTTTCAGAGGTGGCGAATAAAAGCTCTTCTGGGGTGATATTGAAAATTACAAGGGTTGCTTTCGTCTCCTTTTAAAGACATTGCAAACATTTTTCAGAATGAATTACTGCTTCTGTAGAAGGTTCTGGATGCCATTTAACATAATGCAGGTCACTCGAATGGTTTCTCGGGTCAGCGCAGACGTTTGAGGCGATGATAAGGTGTACGAAAGGTCACTTAGAGGTTTCTTAACCACTGACATTAAAAGGTATTTTCAGGCGGCAATTGCGATTCCTAAACGAAGTTCAAAGCGGCAATTACTGTGGTCGTTATGTTATTCCATTTCCTCTATCGTCTGTCTTTATGTACCTTCCGGAAGATTCACTTCTAGTCTATCAGTCACTTCGAGGTTTCTTAGGGTCGCCAATGACAACGACATATATTTACAGGAGGTGCTTACGATTTCCAAGCAAGGTTCAATGTGGCAATTGTTGGGTTTGTTATGTTATGCACAGTCAGGTCATTGTTCTGTCCATTTCTTTGTTTACCTCCCGTACATTAACTTCCGTTTGTCACAGGAACATTCGTAGCGTCTTAAAAGCACCATTAATGACCGAACTATACATTTTGCTTACAACATAAGATTGATCTTCCACTACGTCTGTGCGTGTTGACAGTGATCTACTTTTACAGATGTAGCTCTTCCTCTCAGGTTAGAGAACATTCCTCTCTTTGAGCAACATTATAACTCTGTCCTTATCTCGTTCAGATAACATTGAATACTGAGCCTCGAATGAATAATAGGCTTCTGTCTTCTGAAGGTGAACTGCTCCCATTTTCCTCAATTGTCTGTGCCCTCAGTTATTGGTTTATCTGTTGACATGAAACCTTTGACAAATAGTAGTTTTAGAAACCATGTGTACGGGGATGAATATTCAGCGCGGTGAACTGCTCTGTATTCTCTTCAGAGGTCAAGTTTTCTTTATTGGCATGCAATATTAAAGCTCTTGAAATATGAAAGCCCTTCCTGCAGAGTTAAAACAACACCAGAAGAAGTCTAAAGTGCCGAAGCCAGCCATGGTGAGATTCGGATCTATCACTGAAAGTCTTTATAACTAATCGGTTTACAGTTGACTTGGTTTAGTGCTCAGGGTTAGGGCAGAAGGAGGAGGCGGGATCATTTGGTTTTCGTTACCAAATACGACCAAGTCTTGCTCACAAATCTACAGCCATGGTTACATTATTGGAAAGCAATAAAAGCGTGGAAGCAAACCCAAGCCTAAATCATAGTCCCTGGGTGTTTCTCAATGTCGAGGAAGGCTGCTCCAGAGCCACTATTTCAAGCATACTACGTCATCGAGTGCCGCCGAAGGACCGTTCCAATGTCCAGCATACTTGGAATTCTACCGAGGCCGGCGTACTTCGTGGCGAGACATTTCAATCCCCACAATGCTTTGCGCACGGACCAATTTCCAAATCTTTGGTGGAAATCACGCTCCATTTAAGGCGGGGCCTCTCAGTTCCACAATTCTTCGTTTTCCGAGGCTAGGAAGGATTCTTGCCTCGCTTCTGAAGCACTCGGAGGTACATGAGCTACCAAGCAAGCGTCCTCAACATTGAGAAACACCCCCAGTTTACTTGATATCCATGAAATACCAATACAGAGGCCCTATTCGGCTTTTTGGGGGTTTCTCTTTCCTGTCGTGTGTTCTATAGTTTTTGTGCAAGTCAATGGTCTGCAAAGGCCACACACTCCCTCCATTGGACTCCTTTGTTTACTTCCAGAACATAGTGACATCACTTTGGAACACCCGCGTTTCTATTGGCTAGCGGTTCAACACAATAATCTTTTTGAACATTTATGCATGTACACACGTCACAATAGAGGCACTCAAAACAAATATGAACCTGCATGTGAGCACACTATGTCCTTTTTAAGAGTATGTTCACTGGAGAGCAAACATTTGAAGTGTATTCAAATGTTTGCTTTGTGGAGACTTACCTCACTTACCTCATCAGCTTTGACATCATGTTTTTGTAATCACTTGTACAGTCTGTTATGGCACTACCTCTATTCTATTGTATTGTATTTACTATTTTATCTGTTGTATTGTGTTGCACTGTTGGAGGAGCCTGTGACCTAAGATTCGCTGTAGGTAACCGATGTACGATTGACAATAAAAGCCTTGAATCTTGAATCTAATGCATACAGGTAAGGTTGTCTCATTCCTCTCTAAGAAAGAAAAATAGTTTCTCCTTCGAGCTAGAAGCGGTTCGCCTAAATCCGCCTCCCGCCAGGCCCTGGCTCCGTTAGCTGCCACCGTTAGCGCCACAGCTACCGGTAGCGTAGCATCTACCGTTAGCGTAGCAGCTGTTCCCGGTGGCTATGCCTGCGTCGAGGCCACGTCTCCAAGCGCTCCAACACAACATAGGGGCATCTAAGAGCTTTTTAAACATTGAAGCATTTAAACACGTCACAAATATGAACCTGCATATGAGCACACTGTGTCCTCTTTCACAGTATTTCCACTGTATAGCATTGTTTGAAGTTTATTCAAATGTTTGCGTTTGTGGGTACTTACATCTTACATCAGCTACACTTTATGAACAAATCCTTAAAAATCAGTTTTGACATCAGGGTTTTCGTGTTTGTATAAAGGTAAGGATTATCTCAGAGCAAAGTCAAGGTTATTTATGAGGAAAAAAGCGTTTCTCCTTCGAGCTAAAAGCGGCTCGCCTAAATCCGCCTCCCGCCGGGCCTTGGCTCTGTTAGCCACCGTTAGCGTCACAGCTACCGTTAGCATAGCATCTGTTCCCGGTGGCTCTGCCTGCGCTGAGGCGATGTCTCCAGGACAGATGGAGGATCAGCGGGGGGAAGAGGGGTTTGATGGTGTTCAGGGCCGTGACCCTCGGGAACCGGTCCAATGAGAGCCTGGAAACAGCAGGAGAGTTAGCCACAGGTCTGGTTGCTAGGTTAGTGTTGCATCATGGGAACTAATGAGCAGAGACTGTATGTGTGTGTGTGTGTGTGTGTGTGTGTGTGTGTGTGTGCTTGTGTGTGGTGAGGTGATGTCAGAGTGTTAATGGGAGAGAGTTTACATCAGGTAAACACACACATACACACACACACACACACACACACACACGCACACACACACACACTCCCTGGTGTGTCCGTCTTTGTTTTTCTGATGTCCTGCTGAGACCCTCAGTGGGGAGGATTACCATGGAAACAGTGAGACAGTTAGGGGCGTATGGGGGTTAATCATCAATGCTAAGACACACACACACACACACACACACACATACACACAAACATCAAAAAAACACACACACATATTCATGGCGACACAATTTGAAAACTTTCCTCCAGCACTTTTCATACAAAAGTTTTTAAAGATTTAAGGAATACAAAACAAATATCCCGCTGGGTCTAAAAGAAAAGCAATGAATAAAACAATTACAGATAAACAAAAGTAAAATAGAGAGAAATGTCGAAGAGAAAACAATTCATGAAACTATTTTTTATTAAATAAGTTTAATAAATAAAGTAAATAAAGATTGTGAAAAAGATTAAACACTACATTTAAATGGAAGTACTAGTACTAATACATGAACATGCAAAAAAAGCCCCTGCCAGGATGTTATATTATGGTTATCATGATTCATGATGCATTAATGTATAATTATATTGTTATATAATGAAATCTGGAACAATATATCATATTTCTAAAGACAAGCTATCGATGTGATGCAGTTGAGTACAACGTGCAATATTTCTTTTTAAATTGAGCGTGGTAGAACTGGACATGAGCAGAAATTGAAAATACTTGCTCATACAAGTACCTCAATGTAATGTGTAATTGTAATATGTTCCCATGACGACCTCCTTAAGAAGCAAGACAACAAGAACAAGCCACTCGGATACTAAGAAACTAGTCCACACTTGGTGGAGTTTCTGCAGCCCTAACTGAGAAACACACCAAAGTAAATGTGCTCCACTGCTGCCTAATTAAAGTATTAATACAGCGTGTGTGTGGGAGCTAAACTGGGCGCAGGCTAATAGCTTAGCGGAGGCTTAAGGTGTGTGCCGGTCACATGCTGCTGCTCCGCGTCTCAGCCTCTTGATCGCTTATTAATCCGGCAGATTAATGCTCTCAGTAATTAATGAGCAGCTTAGCGGACCCGCTCTCCTAAAGCGATATTGTTTCTCATTAACAACGAAACCAGCCGACGTAGCCGAGCATTTCCTGACCCGTCGCTCAACAAGCTGCTGATGATGAACGCTACCCGTCGCTCACAATTAGCAGCATTAGCGCTAACTGCTGCTGCTGCACGAAGACAGGACGTAGTATTTAAGAAAGATACTTTTTAGAATGGTTTTTATTAGATTTTGTTTTGCTTATTTATAATGTCGGCAGAAGCGATGGTCACTGTATTATTATTCATTGTTTAGTTTGTCATACAAATGTACTTTATTCAAAATGCAATCACGTTTTATTTCACGTAAAGTACAAATAAACTAAAAGGGGGTTTTTTTACACACAAGAAAACATATATAAATACAAGTGTAATTAACGAACACAAAATACATCATATACATTCATAATATTAGTAGAATTATTTATGTTTAGGAAGTAAACATTTTGGAAATCGTACAATATATACATATAAACAAATACGTATAACATGTACTTGATCCAGTAGATATTGCATTTCTATTCTCTTCCCCTAGAGTTTAATATCATTTGTATTCAGTGTTCAAACACTCATTGTCAAATCGCTCCAGTGTTGTGAAGAGGTTAGAAAGACAGCTTTCATGGAGTAGAATGTAATTGGATGTAAAAAGCTAATTTCACTTGACATTTGCAAGAATCAGGAGATTCCAAAGCACCCATTAAAACGGTGGAAAACACGCCTCATCATGCATCGACTCTTGCTTTATTGACTGTTTGCTACACCTGCACCGTAATGATCACGTTTTCGGTTTGTCCTTGCACTAAAGCAGGATTTACGGATCTAATAGGAGCAGATTCAGAGCGACATTTATTGGCTTTGTCCCGTTTTCTTTTTCTTTAAACAATCCATCAGCTGCTGCCAAACTTAGACAGCGTTAGCTTTGTCGAAACTCGTCCTCAGGTATGTCTAACGTTCGAGCATTAACTGTAGAAGCATTAAAGCAGCTTTCCACGGTGTGTGTTTCTCTCATTGCCGCCCAGCGCTTATAGTGGAACGAATAACATTTTATTTTATAATGCTGCACCATACCGGGGCTTACTACCCGACAAAACGTCAACAACACTGCTGCTTTATCATGGATTACCAGCTGATCCTTTACCTTGGACTTCTATCGCCTCGGTCCTCGGGCATCATGTCGTCTGTGTGCAGATTAGGAAACGT
The DNA here is from genome assembly GCA_036324585.1 of Champsocephalus esox. Lineage (NCBI taxonomy): Eukaryota > Metazoa > Chordata > Actinopteri > Perciformes > Channichthyidae > Champsocephalus > Champsocephalus esox. Next base: position 6,565,193 of record CM070498.1, on the reverse strand, counting down.
CTTTGTTGGCGTTTCCTCTGTAAACCATCTAAATGGAAATGTGATAACCCCTTCGAAGAGTGTTAGCATTAGCTACTGCTCTCAGTTTACTATGCATTATGTATTACTGTTTACACCTTGACGGGGATCTGACCATTTTAAAGACTAGTCTGTACAGAGTGGTGAAGTGATGACACATAGGCTGACCTGGAAGCAGCACGGCCACACGACCAAGGCTAAGCTAAAGACGGCTGATGCATTTAGAAACCGCCTTTTTTAACTCCACCTGTAGGGTATTTACTGAAGTACTTTATTTTGTACAACGCAAAGCTAAAATCAAACCTGAAAAACCGTTGAGTTCCAGACGAGGAACAGGAAGTGCTGACATAACGAGCGAACCGGGATTGAAGACTCATTCCGGCATCACTCTATTAAGGCCACACTGTGTACATTTATGTTCTTGCTAATTATTGAACGTCTGTCTATTTTCTTAACATAGCAAAACAAATCTGTACTGCCAATGCTGCGCAACCGTTTCCCGCTCCACTTTATCTTAAACATATACATGCCATGTGAGCACGCACAGTCGGGCAGTAACAACGGTCGCAGGGCTTTATTGTTCCTTCAAAGGAAACTCCTCCAGCAGCAGCCATTACAAATACAAAGGAAGTGCAGAGCAATTCATAAACATGTGGAATATACACAATTCAGTACAACCCACACACCAGTGACCAGGAAGAACAAAGGCAGACCGAAAGGAAGGAGACACACACCGAGATATTGATCACTTTTTAGATGAAAAAACTTGAAGATTTTGTTTTTGAGAACTTCCCAAGTCTTTGCCTCGAGGTGTAAAACCCCATAATGTATCTAAAGCCGAGTCCTGCATCGGGTCGGGTTACCCGCGGCAACAAAGGTGATTCGCAGGTGGTATTTTTTCAAACGCTTTTTTCCGGGTTCGGTTCTGGGTAAAACAAAGACGATGCGGGTCGGGTCGCGGGTGTTGCATAATAATTAAAATAATGATAATTTAGTTTAATGTTTAAAATCCTCAGACCTCTCCCCCGCGGGACCGCGCATAATCATAACCTCTGCAGCGCATCGATCTGCTGCTGAGCGCGCCACATTCGAAATGGCTGAGGTGAAGCTCTCTACGGAGAATACAGCATTTTCAATAACACTTCCTCAAGAGCGAAATCCAACGTCTGGAGGCTTCTGGTTCCGAGATGGAGGAGATAACCAACATCCCACGCTTTTTGAGACAAATATGCAACTGCGCGTGTTAATAATTGCACGTTTTCACTGCTGCTGCTGCTGTATGCACTGCATATGCGGGTTCGGGTCGGGTTGCGGATCTTGTGCCGATGGGTCGGGTTGGGGAACTAATTGGCAATATGTGCAGGTAGCGGGGCGGGTTCGGTATTGCACGGTGCGGGGCGGGAGCGGGTCTTGAAAATCAGACCCGTGCCGGACTCTGATCTAAAGTACATTTGCTGCCTGACTTAAAAACAAATCCTTCCCACTATAATAATGGAAGAGATGTAGCTATAGCCAATGCTAACACAAAGTGAGTTTGTTATAATAACTCCAGATGACTTGTTTGAGGACGAAAAGTCAACAAAGAGTCCTTAAATCTGCACACAATGCCATGCTAACCCAAAGCCAAACATACAAGAAAATATAAGCAATAACGTATATCAAGAATGACCGAGAATAAACCAAATCTACACAGCGCCGGAAATAAAAGTGCCATGAATATAAACGTTGACATCTTACATTTCTTTTATTTCCTCAGTCTTTCAAACTAAAACAGCATTTTATCTCAAGCCAGGTTTTGATTTTGCCGTCTGACTTCAAAACTAATCCATTGCACAAGCAGCTAGCAAGCTAATGCTAAAGAAGCAGCTGATACACTGTAATAGGATTATTATTATGTAGTTCAATAGTTACTCCCGTAAAGTGCAGTGTTATAAATAAAATGGTTTAAGCCTTGAATGCTTATGAGAGATACATATCTTGGAAAATGTTTGAAATCTAAATCAATGTTGATATGGGGTAATTTGAATTAAATACACTATTTAATTTAAAGCGGTTTTATTCTGAAAAACCGGAAGTTCACACTAACTATTAACTTAACACTTTTATTCTGAAAATTCTTCACTTCCGGTTAGCATTAGCATGTGGCGAAATGCTACGTTTTCAAACCGTGAATCGAAGGTGAAATGACATGTGATGTTGTACACTGAGCACACTGGGGTTAGCACTCATTTATTGCCGCTGAATAACGTTTATTAGGGAATGTTTAAATAACCACAGACACCAGAACGATGTCATTTAGCAACAGAAAAAAGGCAGGAATTGCATTGGACCCGCCCCCCACGATGCCGACCAATAGGAGAAGACCTTAGATGACAACAGGAAGGGCAAGCCAAGATGTGATTTCATTTTGTACACCACCGCATCTTTTGTGTAATTAAATGCTGTTAACTTTTACAAGCTTCCCTTGACTCTGTTCAGTCTCTCCTGCCTTCAGGGTTCGAGAATGACTTTCAAAAGCAACATAGCGGGTTATATTTCTGCTTTAATGCCCGATTTTCACACATTAATGTTGGACAATATTGAGGATGAGGAAAAGTGAAGAGTTTGGCTGGAGTGTAAACAAATTAAAAAGACAGAACAAAACCAATACTGTCATTTTACATTTGCCCAATAAACACCGTGTCAGAGCTCAGAGGAGCCCACACCTTGACACACGAGGGTGAAGATGAGCGATGAAGGTAAACCGAGGCGAATAAAGATCAATAACAAACAATGGCCGCCCCCCTGCTCCGTACAGGAAGTGTACAGCGGGACGACGTCTGGAACCCACTTGGCCCCGAGCTTTGCTTTGCAGGATTCAGACCAGATTATAGGGGGGGTAGGCTTTAGCTGAACAAAAACCGATGGCTAATCCATACAGACCTCCTGCTAATCCACTTATTTGCCAGGTATTAACGAAACGATCCTCCCTAAATTAATAAGGTTTTCCTCTTGTCATGCCTCCAACACAGGAGGAGGAGGAGGAGGAGGAAGAGGAACCTCCCCCACAAGTCAACATAACACATATTTTGTGCTTCATTTTGGGGGGGTAAAGACCTAACAAACCCCCTTAGTGTCTCCATGGTAACAGCAGAAGGCTTTTTGACACCCCGAGTTAATAGGAGAACATTTTCACTGACTAAAAGTCACCATGAATCTTCCCCGGTTCATTCCCGACATGAAGACAATTATTACGTGTTCTGAAAGGGTATGTTTGAATATGCAAATGAGGCGTTTTCATATTTCTAGAACTGAAATCTGAACACTATATAAAGCCAGGTTGACATTTCTTGTTTCATTTTGTTGACACGTTAGAGACAAAGGTTTTTTAAAAGAGGGGGTTTTGGATATCTCTTTGTAGTACTCCGTAAATCAGAAAACACTGTGAAGCTTCTGCGTGTTTTTTGGGAATGAATGGTGTGAATGAGAGTGTTAATGGTGCGTAAACAAAGCCCTCTGTGGAACGCTTCAGAACATAGAGAGGAATGAAACTGGAAATAATAATAAGTCCTTCCATTTATTATCGCGCTCTTTCAATGACTCAAAGCGCTTTTACGTATACACACATGTTGGAAATGTCGGCGAGTGTATGTGCTTCTGCTTAAAAGGACATTTCTCTCTTCAAAGATATGAATTGCAAAATCCAAATACGTTGTTATATATGTTGAGTTAACCTAAACCGGAAAGAGAAAACCCTAAAAAGCACAATAGTGTCTTTAAATAGCTTTTCCTGTTGCCCTGCACGTGCTTTTGTAAACACAAGCAAAGAAGAAATCAGTTGTGCAACTTTTATGCATTTAAATGAATCCTGCTCCCTTTTTCTTGTACTGTCACTGCAGCAGAGGAAATATTCCACGCATCATTTTCTACCAAATCCCCCAAAGTTACGAGCGAGACATCTCGGCAACAGTGAGGAGAGGCAGACAGGCTGCAGAACATGAATAACAATGACACAGATGACAGTTTGAAGCAGTCTGAAATGCTGTGGGGAAGATGTGGAGGAAGAAGCAGCCGTTTCTATGAGAACGGGACAACAAGCAGCAGCCGAGCAAATGGGAGGAAACGATGTGAACTATGTGGAGCGGGAACAACCATGAATACAATGTGGGGATGTATACAGAATGTAAAAGCCAGAGGTGGGAGAAGTACTCAGGCCTTGTACTTGAGTACAAGTAGAAGTACTCAGGCCTTGTACTTGAGTACAAGTAGAAGTACTCAGGCCTTGTACTTGAGTACAAGTAGAAGTACTCAGGCCTTGTACTTGAGCAAAAGTAGAAGTACTCAGATCTTGTACTTGAGTAAAAGTAGAAGTACTCAGGCCTTGTACTTGAGTACAAGTAGAAGTACTCAGGCCTTGTACTTGAGCAAAAGTAGAAGTACTCAGATCTTGTACTTGAGTAAAAGTAGAAGTACTCAGGCCTTGTACTTGAGTACAAGTAGAAGTACTCAGGCCTTGTACTTGAGCAAAAGTAGAAGTACTCAGATCTTGTACTTGAGTAAAAGTAGAAGTACTCAGGCCTTGTACTTGAGTACAAGTAGAAGTACTCAGGCCTTGTACTTGAGCAAAAGTAGAAGTACTCAGATCTTGTACTTGAGTAAAAGTAGAAGTAATCAGATATTGTACTTGAGTACAAGTAGAAGTACTCAGGCCTTGTACTTGAGCAAAAGTAGAAGTAATCAGATATTGTACTTGAGTAAAAGTAGAAGTACTCAGGTCTTGTACTTGAGTAAAAGTAGAAGTAATCAGATATTGTACTTGAGTAAAAGTAGAAGTAATCAGATATTGTACTTGAGTAAAAGTAGAAGTACTCAGGTCTTGTACTTGAGTAAAAGTAGAAGAAATCAGATATTGTACTTGAGTAAAAGTAGAAGTAATCAGATATTGTACTTGAGTAAAAGTAGAAGTACTCAGGTCTTGTACTTGAGTAAAAGTAGAAGTACTCAGATCTTGTACTTGAGTAAAAGTAGAAGTAATCAGATATTGTACTTGAGTAAAAGTAGAAGTACTCAGATCTTGTACTTGAGTAAAAGTATAAGTACTCAGCTATTGTACTTGAGTAAAAGTAGAGGCGTGTGGCGAAGTGGATAGAGCGTTGGTGTTCAGATCAAAGGAGCACAGGTTCAAATCCCGCTGCAGTCAGCATGCTGTTGTGTCCCTGAGACACTTCACCCCAAATTGCTCCTGGGGATTTCCCACAGTATTGAGTATGTAAGTTGCTTTGGATAAAAGTGACATACAAGTGACATGTATGTACTCAGATCTTGTACTTGAGTAAAAGTAGAAGTACTCAGATATTGTACTTGAGTAAAAGTAGAAGTACTCAGATCTAGTACTTGAGTAAAAGTAGAAGTACTCAGATCTTTTACTTGAGTAAAAGTTGAAGTACTCAGATCTTGTACTTGAGTAAAAGTAGAAGTACCAGAGTGCAGGAATACTCTGTTTCAGTAAAAGTCCTGCATTCAAAATGTTCCTCAAGTGAAAGTAGAAAAGTATTCTCATCTAAATATAGTGAAAGACAGTGAAAGTAGTCGTTGTGCAGATTGGTCCATTTCAGAATAATATATATGATATGTTTTATAATGATTGATCATGAAAGTGTTCTCTGAGCTGGTGAAGGAGCAGCTAGTCTGAAGTACTTTGTAGACTGCAGGGTAGCTGGTGGAGGTGCAGCTAGTCTGAAGTACTTTGTAGACTGCAGGGTAGCTGGTGGAGGTGCAGCTCGTCTGAAGTACTTTGTAGACTGCAGGGTAGCTGGTGAAGGAGCAGCTAGTCTGAAGTACTTTGTAGACTGCAGGGTAGCTGGTGGAGGTGCAGCTAGTCTGAAGTACTTTGTAGACTGCAGGGTAGCTGGTGAAGGTGCAGCTAGTCTGAAGTACTTTGTAGACTGCAGGGTAGCTGGTGGATTTACTCCAGGTGGAACTAAAGTCTGATTCAACACTTGATTAGATTTACCATCATTCATCCAGATCTGAGAAATAACTAAAGGGATTAGATACATGCAGTGGAGTCAGAAGTACACAGTTTAGCTCTGAACTGGAGTGGAGGAGAAGTACTGAGTAGCATAACATGGAAATACTCAAGTAGAGTTCTTCAACATTGATCTTAAGTACAGTACTTGAGTAAATGTACTTAGTTACTTAACATCGGTAAAACCGGAGGAGGAGGAGGAGGAGGAGGAGGGGGTTTGAGGGAAGACGAGGATTAGCCGGATGCTGGCAGGTAAAGGAGTTCGTTCGCCGGGATCGAGCTAATTAAAATGTGATTTGTGCTACAAGCGGCTTACAGCCGGCTGCACGAGAAGAAAGAAAAGAGAAGCTGAGACAAAAAAAAAGCTGAATCCAATTATTTCTCTGACGATATTGTTCTTTAGATTTCGTGGAGGGGTGAGGCGATGCTCCATTTTAGCTAAGAAAAGAGACAAGGCGAAGGGCAGTAAGCATGACACAACTCCTTTGTGCAGCAATCGTCTGACCTCCCTCCTCTTGATAGAGACAGTCCGTGGGTGTGAATCATACAAATGAACACTTGAGAAGCGCCGAGTTCTCTATTAATGTGTCAGACCGAAATGTTGACTTATTATCTCCGATCATCATTTGGATTTAGCGTCTCGTAATTTTATGACTGTGCATAAAAATACACATTATTCTTCCTTTGAAAACGGTCTCGCACAGGAGACTTGACGTCAGTGTGCGGATGAATCACGCAGACCATGTCCATAAAAGAAGAATTTACAGGACGGAGCTTTTTCAGATGCAAACTCAGCTCTGAGCAAACGGCAGTGACGTAGGTTAGAAAAGCAGGCTAATCAATACGTAAATTATGTTAAGGATAGCAGTATTACCAAAAGCAGATGGAGGTCAGCAGGATACGTAGCAATTTGACAATACTGCTGTAGTTCCTTTATAGCCCAACATTAGCCGCCTTTAGCTTAGCGGTGGTGACGTGAAGTCATGTGACCGTGCTGTAGTTCCTTTATAGCCCAACATTAGCCGCCTTTAGCTTAGCGTTGGTGACGTGAAGTCATGTGACCGTGCTGTAGTTCCTTTATAGCCCAACATTAGCCGCCTTTAGCTTAGCGGTAGTGACGTGAAGTCATGTGACCGTGCTGTAGTTCCTTTATAGCCCAACATTAGCCGCCTTTAGCTTAGCGGTGGTGACGTGAAGTCATGTGACCGTGCTGTCGTTCCTTTATAGCCCAACATTAGCCGCCTTTAGCTTAGCGGTGGTGACGTGAAGTCATGTGACCGTGCTGTCGTTCCTTTATAGCCCAACATTAGCCGCCTTTAGCTTAGCGTTGGTGACGTGAAGTCATGTGACCGTGCTGTAGTTCCTTTATAGCCCAACATTAGCCGCCTTTAGCTTAGCGGTGGTGACGTGAAGTCATGTGACCGTGCTGTAGTTCCTTTATAGCCCAACATTAGCCGCCTTTAGCTTAGCGGTGGTGACGTGAAGTCATGTGACCGTGCTGTAGTTCCTTTATAGCCCAACATTAGCCACCTTTAGCTTAGCGGTGGTGACGTGAAGTCATGTGACCGTGCTGTAGTTCCTTTACAGCCAAACGTTAGCTTTTTACTTCAGAAATCATTAAGTGGTGTTAATATGTGGAGATGATCCTGTGGAACAAAACGTTTAAGTATCATAACAGTTGGTTTGCCACAGAGATTAATTTATGATCTCTTCATTTTATCACAGGTAGCACATCAGTGTGTACACATTTTATAGACTCGCCCACCTCCTCCCACTGTTTCCTCCCCCTCCCTCTCCTCCTCATTCTCTTCCTCCTCTTAGAAACAGTTGGATATTGGATTCTGAAATGTTTCTGTGTTGTATTGATTTTCTGCTTTCACTTCAGAGCAGACGGTCTTGACTCCTGCGTTTGTGTGTGTTTTCATGTATTTCTGCCAGTTAGTACATTCAGCTTCTTCTGCTCGTCTTTTCCGCTCATTCACACATATTGCCATTCACAGTCCAGTGTTAGTCTATTACATGGTATCCGTTACATCATTCCCATGTAGAATCATACAGGTATCTGGCTAGCGTGTCCTAGCCTATGCTAACGGAGATGTAGTGTGGGGTTGGTTGGTAATCTAATTCAAATGTCGGTTCAAATATACTCAGAATAGGAAAAGTAGTCCCCAACAACTTCCCTATTTCCCTATGCTTCAGTAATATGTGCTCAAAACTACAGTTGCCAGCTGTCCTAAAAAATTGCTGAGCCTTTTTCTGTCAAACCCAGTCTATTTGCGTCTCTGCTGGAGGCAATTATTGTATCATTTCCAGGCAAAAAGTGCTTAAATCTGCACTTAAACTGCATTATTATGAGAATATATTGTCAGTTTGAGAATAACACCAGTGGACACGATGTTCCCTGTGATGGATTATCCCTCCGAGAGAAGCTCCTATGCGGCTGTTTTACAGGAAGTAGTTGGTACGAGCGTCACGTTACGCGGACGATTGTCATTTGCAAATTGCATGGAAGGTCCTGCAGTTTTCTGCTTGTTCACGGGTCGCAATTGTTTGGATGGGGATTCGTGTCTAAATAGGCGCGAGGAAAATGATCTGATGTTGCAGATTGGGCGAAATGGGATCCAGAAATGAGCCAATCGCTGCCTGTAAGGGGGGACATTTAAAGCTGATGGAGTTATTTGGGAAATGCTGGGAAGTTATAGAAAATGGAGACGAGTTGTAGATAATGCTAACACACCCGCATTGTTCACGTTGAGACGTTTCAGGCAGTGTACACAAGCCGTTACCTGTGAAATGAAACGTTTGCATCCCTTCCGTGTTCCCATCACTGCAGAGATGTATTTTGAATTTCATCGCATTATCACATATTTGATGTTTTCTCCAAAACAGAAAGGAGACGCAAACCGTTCCCTTTCCTTTGCATCCTGGTTTCCCTCTCCTCCACGCTCAGGGATTTCCTTTTTACTAACTGCATTAGAAACATTCGGTTGTTTTCTCTGCAGCTGAATTGGACTGAACGAGCCTGAGGGGTTTGGCTAAAGCGATGTAAAAATATCTGTAATCATGCCGCGAGCATGTGGGGACTGTCGGAAATAACATTAAAGCGAGGGGGAACGTAATAAATGGAAAGTGGAATGCTGTAATTGTCCTTTAATGGATGTTTGCTTAAGTGTGAAATGCTTCGGAGCCGCTCTGTCATCATCACGGTCGTCCATAAATAGGCACAATGAGCCCCTCTGATGAGGCGTCCCGTTGAATTTGCAGCCGTCGGATCTCTAACAGACGGATCCAGGTTTCACTCGGCCAGTCGGAGACTTTACGGGGAATCGGCTTCCTGTGATCCGCTCGCTGTGATTGGATTAAGCAGTGATCCACAGCAGATGATCCACTGCCCGTCCACACACACACACACACAACACACAGCCATATCCCTGCCGCCCCCCCACTGATCCATAAGCAGATTTGACTGACAATAGCATTATGTCCCCACCACATGTCTTTCATTAGCTGGGTGAGCAGGGGGTGGGGGGGGGGCTGTGACACGGACGACTGACGAAACACTAACGTTTCCCTTTGGTTCTGTCTCTAACCTCTGCCACCGATGCTTTAAAGCTTCCTCAAATAGATCCTGAGACGTTAAGTCAATTGAGAGGTGTGGGAATGAGTCTTAAAACCCTTAACGAGTCAGCATATTAGCTCTGCACTCGTCTTAAAAGATGTTATATAATATATACGTCAGTAAATACCCCACTGGTGAATTTATAGACGGAGGTTGATAACAAGTGTCTAAATGAGACGACTTAACGTCATCAAGCCCAACATTAGCCGCCTTTAGCTTAGCGGTGGTGACGTGAAGTCATGTGACCGTGCTGTAGTTCCTTTATAACCCAACATTAGCCACCTTTAGCTTAGCGGTGGTGACGTGAAGTCATGTGACCGTGCTGTAGTTCCTTTATAGCTCAACATTAGCCGCCTTTAGCTTAGCGGTGGAGACGTGAAGTCATGTGACCTTGCTGTAGTTCCTTTATAGCCCAACATTAGCCACCTTTAGCTTAGCGGTGGAGACGTGAAGTCATGTGACCGTGCTGTAGTTCCTTTATAGCCCAACATTAGCCACCTTTAGCTTAGCGGTGGTGAAGTGAAGTCATGTGACCGTGCTGTAGTTCCTTTATAGTCCAACATTAGCCGCTTTTAGCTTAGCGGTGGTGACGTGAAGTCATGTGACCGTGCTGTAGTTCCTTTATAGCCCAACATTAGCCACCTTTAGCTTAGCGGTGGAGACGTGAAGTCATGTGACCGTGCTGTAGTTCCTTTATAGCCCAACATTAGCCGCCGTTAGCTTAGCGGTGGTGACGTGAAGTCATGTGACCGTGCTGTAGTTCCTCTATAGCCCAACGTTAGCTTTTTTTCTTCCAAACTCATGTGTTAAATCCAATTACTTTTAGTTAAAGGAGCAATTTAAGATTCTAACTTCCAAAAATACGCCTTGACTGCACAACTGTATCAGCAGAAAATACATGGTTGACATTGGATTCATTGCTTGAGTAACAAAATAAGCAACACTGCCCAATAACAGAAGTGGTTCGAGCTCTTTCATGCGTCCACTGGTCTTCCAGTTGTGTATCTTAGGGCTCTCTCTTCATACGGTTACAGGTAAGCATTCTGCACAGTACTGGAGTGATTCGGGAGGGGAAAAGCGTGTTCCTCGCACACATCCTTGCAGAAACCCCTAGGGGGCCATAGAGGTTTTCATATTTGAGGATATAAAAAGAAAGAAATGAATGTGAGCAGCTGCTGCCGCGCTGAAGATAAACGTACACAGACAGACGGAAATACTACAGCTATATGAAGGCTTTGGGAGTTACGGATTACTACAGTTTAGAAAAGCAGAAATACAATCTGAGGCTGAGCTGATGGAAAATGTGCCGTTTTAGCTTAGAAGCTCACACACACTATGTTATGAACACATAGGTTCACCTGCTGAATTAAAAACAGAACAAGTGAAGCAAAGAAAGTGAAAACCGTAACGCAGATGCAGGCATTAGAAGTATGCACACTTAAAGTATTATCCAGTCATCTTCCTTTTGTATCCTTATTACATGCAATCCGTTTCTCCCGAAGCCTGTATCTACTCATGAATGCAACTTGTAAAGATGCCGTAGTGTACTCCTCAGCGCGCGTGTGTATATTTGTTAAGTAGGAGTCCCAGCAGAGATCACCCCCCGCGGTTTCCCTTCAACGCCAGGAGGAGCAGACGCTGCATGCTAACACTTTTATACAGCCCGCTGCTATTTGGTGATTCTGAGCCACGGTGATCCTCCAGCCTGAAGGCCGGCGCTTTCACGGCCTCCAATCCCCCGAACCGGAGGAGGGCTTCAGGTGGGAGGACAGGGAGTCCCGGAGGAGGAGGAGGAGGAATGAGGAAGAAGGAGGCTACAAAGGAAGTGGATATGAGAACAGGAGGGAGGTGTAAAAGAAGGAGAGGGAAAACAATGCCAGAGAAGGAGAATGAGGTGTCGGAGGAAGAAGAGGAGAACGAGGTGGATAGTGAAGATACATGGGAGGAGGAGGAAGTGGAATGTAACGTTAGGAGAGTTAAAAGGGGAGGAGAAAGGTAGGAAACAAAAGAAGGAAGTAGCGAGAGATGGGAGAGGATACAGACGGGTCGAAAAGACGATGGAGAGAAGTGAAAAGATAGGAGAGTACACAGGGTGTCCGTGGGGTTCAGTATTATAAAGTATTATATTTTGTATCTTGCAAGTCTGCGTCCAAATGGTTGGAAGATAAGGAGGAAGGACAATCCATACTGTATATAGTCAATGTGAGGTGAAGTGTGTCGCCAAGGTAACCGGTCAAAACTCAAAGTGGTGATGAGGTCTTAAAATGTATGGAAAGGGTCCAAAGATCCAAAAATACTTAAAGTTCCAAATATTCTTAAAGTTCCGAATATACTTAAAGTTCCAAAAATATAAAGTCAAATATAATAAAGTTCCAAATACACTTAAAGTTCCAAATATACTTAAAGTTCCAAAATATCGTAAATTCCAAAAATACTTAAAGTTCCAAAAATACTTAAAGTTCAAACAATACTGTAAATTCAAAAAATACTTAAACTTTCAAAAATACTTAAAGTTCCAAATATACTTAAAGTTCCAAAAATACCGTAAATTCCAAAAATACTTAAAGTTCCAAAAATACTTAAAGATCCAAAAATACCGCAAATGGTTGGAGGATAAGGAGGAAGGACAATTCATACTGTATATATTAAAGTGAGGTAAAGTGTGTCGCCAAGGTAACCGGTTAAAACTCAAAGTGGCGATGAGGTCTTAAAATGTATGGAAAGGGTCTTAAAAAAGGTCTTACATCTGACTTCAGGATTCCTGCATACACCCTGGAGTAGAAAGATAACCTGAGAGGTGAACAAGAGGAGAACAGGGGGATGATTAAGAAACGAGATGGAGAAGTTGGAGGAGGAAACGTGTGAGGAAGATGAGAAGCAGGAGGGAGAACAAGAAAAAAGGAAAAGCAGTGGAGTCAGGAAGTGAAGTCGCTAGAAGAGGACGAGTCGATCATCATAACGAGGAGGACAATTATGCAATTTAGAAGGAAGAAGAAGGACATACTAAAAACAAAAAAGCCATCCAGAAAGGGAAGTTACCAAAAGATGGATTGATGGAGGAAGAGGATGAGGAAGAGGAGGAGGAGCCTGACGGCCAGCAGGAGGCGCTGAGCTCAGCTGGGATCAGACCATCTGCTAGAGATTTGGCTGCTGACCCTGAAAATGAAACCCCACCCACACACACACACACACACACACACACACACACACACACACACACACACACACACACACACACACACACACACACACACACACACACACACACACACACACACACACACACACACTGTGGTGAGAGGTATCAGATCATCATGTGATTGCTGAACATATGACATCCATCCGTCATCCTCTCCAATACCACGGCTGCAGAGTGATGGATATTTTTCCCAGCATGCACCTGGTGACAGCGAGCGCCATGAGTCTATCAAAGACCTTACATCTGAACAAACCAAGCTGTTCCTCTGTAGAACAGGAAGTCTATTTCTCTTCCTGTCCAAACCAAAGCACAGATGAATTATTAAAGGCATGGAAATGAAATGATTTCAGTTCATATCTTTTTTTGTTAAACGTTAGTTATTGAGAAGCCCTTTTGGGGGATTTCCCTTTTCCTGTCGTGACTCAAATAGGCTCCATCTGACTGCTTTGTTTACTACCTGGACTTAGTGACATCACTATGTAACTCTCGTGCGGGACATCTCAAAGCGTTTAATCAAAATCAACAGAGCCAATAAGAGCAGTGTCTCTACTTTAAAGAGTCCTCTCCTGCTGATGTTCAGGTGTATATCAGTATGTAGTGTCTCTACTTTAAAGAGTCCTCTCCTGCTGATGTTCAGGTGTATATCAGTATGTAGTGTCTCTACTTTAAAGAGTCCTCTCCTGCTGATGTTCGGGTGTATATCAGTATGTAGTGTCTCTACTTTAAAGAGTCCTCTCCTGCTGATGTTCAGGTGCATATCAGTATGTAGTGTCTCTACTTCAAAGAGTCCTCTCCTGCTGATGTTCAGGTGTATATCAGTATGTAGTGTCTCTACTTTAAAGAGTCCTCTCCTGCTGATGTTCAGGTGTATATCAGTATGTAGTGTCTCTACTTTAAAGAGTCCTCTCCTGCTGATGTTCAGGTGTATATCAAGATGTCTCTACTTTAAAGAGTCCTCTCCTGCTGATGTTCAGGTGTATATCAGTATGTAGTGTCTCTACTTTAAAGAGTCCTCTCCTGCTGATGTTCAGGTGTATATCAGTATGTAGTGTCTCTACTTTAAAGAGTCCTCTCCTGCTGATGTTCAGGTGTATATCAGTATGTAGTGTCTCTACTTTAAAGAGTCCTCTCCTGCTGATGTTCAGGGTGTATATCAGTATGTAGTGTCTCTACTTTAAAGAGTCCTCTCCTGCTGATGTTCAGGTGCATATCAGTATGTAGTGTCTCTACTTTAAAGAGTCCTCTCCTGCTGATGTTCAGGTGTATATCAGTATGTCGTGTCTCTACTTTAAAGAGTCCTCTCCTGCTGATGTTCAGGTGTATATCAGTATGTAGTGTCTCTACTTTAAAGAGTCCTCTCCTGCTGATGTTCAGGTGTATATCAGTATGTAGTGTCTCTACTTTAAAGAGTCCTCTCCTGCTGATGTTCAGGGTGTATATCAGTATGTAGTGTCTCTACTTTAAAGAGTCCTCTCCTGCTGATGTTCAGGTGCATATCAGTGTGTAGTGTCTCTACTTTAAAGAGTCCTCTCCTGCTGATGTTCAGGTGTATATCAGTATGTAGTGTCTCTACTTTAAAGAGTCCTCTCCTGCTGATGTTCAGGTGTATATCAGTATGTAGTGTCTCTACTTTAAAGAGTCCTCTCCTGCTGATGTTCAGGTGTATATCAGTAGTGTCTCTACTTTAAAGAGTCCTCTCCTGCTGATGTTCAGGTGTATATCAGTATGTAGTGTCTCTACTTTAAAGAGTCCTCTCCTGCTGATGTTCAGGTGTATATCAGTATGTAGTGTCTCTACTTTAAAGAGTCCTCTCCTGCTGATGTTCAGGTGTATATCAGTATGTAGTGTCTCTACTTTAAAGAGTCCTCTCCTGCTGATGTTCAGGGTGTATATCAGTATGTAGTGTCTCCACTTTAAAGAGTCCTCTCCTGCTGATGTTCAGGTGTATATCAGTATGTAGTGTCTCTACTTTAAAGAGTCCTCTCCTGCTGATGTTCAGGTGTATATCAGTATGTAGTGTCTCTACTTTAAAGAGTCCTCTCCTGCTGATGTTCAGGTGTATATCAGTATGTAGTGTCTCTACTTTAAAGAGTCCTCTCCTGCTGATGTTCGGGTGTATATCAGTATGTAGTGTCTCTACTTTAAAGAGTCCTCTCCTGCTGATGTTCAGGTGCATATCAGTATGTAGTGTCTCTACTTTAAAGAGTCCTCTCCTGCTGATGTTCAGGTGTATATCAGTATGTAGTGTCTCTACTTTAAAGAGTCCTCTCCTGCTGATGTTCAGGTGTATATCAGTATGTAGTGTCTCTACTTTAAAGAGTCCTCTCCTGCTGATGTTCAGGTGTATATCATAGTGTCTCTACTTTAAAGAGTCCTCTCCTGCTGATGTTCAGGTGTATATCAGTATGTAGTGTCTCTACTTTAAAGAGTCCTCTCCTGCTGATGTTCAGGTGTATATCAGTATGTAGTGTCTCTACTTTAAAGAGTCCTCTCCTGCTGATGTTCAGGTGTATATCAGTATGTAGTGTCTCTACTTTAAAGAGTCCTCTCCTGCTGATGTTCGGGTGTATATCAGTATGTAGTGTCTCTACTTTAAAGAGTCCTCTCCTGCTGATGTTCAGGTGTATATCAGTATGTAGTGTCTCTACTTTAAAGAGTCCTCTCCTGCTGATGTTCAGGTGTATATCAGTATGTAGTGTCTCTACTTTAAAGAGTCCTCTCCTGCTGATGTTCAGGTGTATATCAGTAGTGTCTCTACTTTAAAGAGTCCTCTCCTGCTGATGTTCAGGTGTATATCAGTATGTAGTGTCTCTACTTTAAAGAGTCCTCTCCTGCTGATGTTCAGGTGTATATCAGTATGTAGTGTCTCTACTTTAAAGAGTCCTCTCCTGCTGATGTTCAGGTGTATATCAGTATGTAGTGTCTCTACTTTAAAGAGTCCTCTCCTGCTGATGTTCGGGTGTATATCAGTATGTAGTGTCTCTACTTTAAAGAGTCCTCTCCTGCTGATGTTCAGGTGCATATCAGTATGTAGTGTCTCTACTTTAAAGAGTCCTCTCCTGCTGATGTTCAGGTGTATATCAGTATGTAGTGTCTCTACTTTAAAGAGTCCTCTCCTGCTGATGTTCAGGTGTATATCAGTATGTAGTGTCTCTACTTTAAAGAGTCCTCTCCTGCTGATGTTCAGGTGTATATCAGTATGTAGTGTCTCTACTTTAAAGAGTCCTCTCCTGCTGATGTTCAGGTGTATATCAGTATGTAGTGTCTCTACTTTAAAGAGTCCTCTCCTGCTGATGTTCAGGTGTATATCAGTATGTAGTGTCTCTACTTTAAAGAGTCCTCTCCTGCTGATGTTCAGGTGTATATCAGTATGTAGTGTCTCTACTTTAAAGAGTCCTCTCCTGCTGATGTTCAGGTGTATATCAGTATGTAGTGTCTCTACTTTAAAGAGTCCTCTCCTGCTGATGTTCAGGTGTATATCAGTATGTAGTGTCTCTACTTTAAAGAGTCCTCTCCTGCTGATGTTCAGGTGTATATCAGTATGTAGTGTCTCTACTTTAAAGAGTCCTCTCCTGCTGATGTTCAGGTGTATATCAGTATGTAGTGTCTCTACTTTAAAGAGTCCTCTCCTGCTGATGTTCAGGTGTATATCAGTATGTAGTGTCTCTACTTTAAAGAGTCCTCTCCTGCTGATGTTCAGGTGTATATCAGTATGTAGTGTCTCTACTTTAAAGAGTCCTCTCCTGCTGATGTTCAGGTGTATATCAGTATGTAGTGTCTCTACTTTAAAGAGTCCTCTCCTGCTGATGTTCAGGTGTATATCAGTATGTAGTGTCTCTACTTTAAAGAGTCCTCTCCTGCTGATGTTCAGGGTGTATATCAGTATGTAGTGTCTCTACTTTAAAGAGTCCTCTCCTGCTGATGTTCAGGTGTATATCAGTATGTAGTGTCTCTACTTTAAAGAGTCCTCTCCTGCTGATGTTCAGGTGTATATCAGTATGTAGTGTCTCTACTTTAAAGAGTCCTCTCCTGCTGATGTTCAGGTGTATATCAGTATGTAGTGTCTCTACTTTAAAGAGTCCTCTCCTGCTGATGTTCAGGTGTATATCAGATGTAGTGTCTCTACTTTAAAGAGTCCTCTCCTGCTGATGTTCAGGTGTATATCAGTATGTAGTGTCTCTACTTTAAAGAGTCCTCTCCTGCTGATGTTCAGGTGTATATCAGTATGTAGTGTCTCTACTTTAAAGAGTCCTCTCCTGCTGATGTTCAGGTGTATATCAGTATGTAGTGTCTCTACTTTAAAGAGTCCTCTCCTGCTGATGTTCAGGGTGTATATCAGTATGTAGTGTCTCTACTTTAAAGAGTCCTCTCCTGCTGATGTTCAGGTGTATATCAGTATGTAGTGTCTCTACTTTAAAGAGTCCTCTCCTGCTGATGTTCAGGTGTATATCAGTATGTAGTGTCTCTACTTTAAAGAGTCCTCTCCTGCTGATGTTCAGGTGTATATCAGTATGTAGTGTCTCTACTTTAAAGAGTCCTCTCCTGCTGATGTTCAGGTGTATATCAGTATGTAGTGTCTCTACTTTAAAGAGTCCTCTCCTGCTGATGTTCAGGTGTATATCAGTATGTAGTGTCTCTACTTTAAAGAGTCCTCTCCTGCTGATGTTCAGGTGTATATCAGTATGTAGTGTCTCTACTTTAAAGAGTCCTCTCCTGCTGATGTTCAGGTGTATATCAGTATGTAGTGTCTCTACTTTAAAGAGTCCTCTCCTGCTGATGTTCAGGTGTATATCAGTATGTAGTGTCTCTACTTTAAAGAGTCCTCTCCTGCTGATGTTCAGGTGTATATCAGTATGTAGTGTCTCTACTTTAAAGAGTCCTCTCCTGCTGATGTTCAGGTGTATATCAGTATGTAGTGTCTCTACTTTAAAGAGTCCTCTCCTGCTGATGTTCAGGTGTATATCAGTATGTAGTGTCTCTACTTTAAAGAGTCCTCTCCTGCTGATGTTCAGGTGTATATCAGTATGTAGTGTCTCTACTTTAAAGAGTCCTCTCCTGCTGATGTTCAGGTGTATATCAGTATGTAGTGTCTCTACTTTAAAGAGTCCTCTCCTGCTGATGTTCAGGTGTATATCAGTATGTAGTGTCTCTACTTTAAAGAGTCCTCTCCTGCTGATGTTCAGGTGTATATCAGTATGTAGTGTCTCTACTTTAAAGAGTCCTCTCCTGCTGATGTTCAGGTGTATATCAGTATGTAGTGTCTCTACTTTAAAGAGTCCTCTCCTGCTGATGTTCAGGTGTATATCAGTATGTAGTGTCTCTACTTTAAAGAGTCCTCTCCTGCTGATGTTCAGGTGTATATCAGTTGTAGTGTCTCTACTTTAAAGAGTCCTCTCCTGCTGATGTTCAGGTGTATATCAGTATGTAGTGTCTCTACTTTAAAGAGTCCTCTCCTGCTGATGTTCAGGTGTATATCAGTATGTAGTGTCTCTACTTTAAAGAGTCCTCTCCTGCTGATGTTCAGGGTGTATATCAGTATGTAGTGTCTCTACTTTAAAGAGTCCTCTCCTGCTGATGTTCAGGTGCATATCAGTATGTAGTGTCTCTACTTTAAAGAGTCCTCTCCTGCTGATGTTCAGGTGTATATCAGTATGTAGTGTCTCTACTTTAAAGAGTCCTCTCCTGCTGATGTTCAGGTGTATATCAGTATGTAGTGTCTCTACTTTAAAGAGTCCTCTCCTGCTGATGTTCAGGTGTATATCAGTATGTAGTGTCTCTACTTTAAAGAGTCCTCTCCTGCTGATGTTCAGGTGTATATCAGTATGTAGTGTCTCTACTT
>CM070498.1:6526511-6544011 GCA_036324585.1 Champsocephalus esox | reverse complement strand
TGAGTTGTGGTGTGTTGTGTACAAATGGAAATGAAAGAAATGGAGGACGTGCCGCTCCGTGTTAGAGTGTGTGTGTGTTTTGTGTGTGATTTATGCGAGTGTGTATGCAGTGACATTCCTCGAGGAACGGAAGTCATGAGTCACCTGAGAACCACAGAGATCACACAGAAGTACCGCAGGACGGTGTGTGTGTGTGTGTGTGTGTGGTGCAGATGGGGTGGTGTGTGGGCGGTGTGGTGTGTGCATATATATGTCTACCTGTGTGCATGGGCACGTTCATGTTCAGATTCATGTTCCTGTGTGTGTGTGTGTGTGTGTGTGTGTGTGTGTGTGTGTGTGTGTGTGTGTGTGTGTGTGTGTGTGTGTGTGTGTCATTTCCTCAGATATCTCACAGTCCTGACAGGAAGTCAATTTCCTATTTGCAGTTTGTTCTGGCAGCGATTGGTCCGGTCTGAGTTGATTTGTCATCATCAGAGCCAATCGGATCCTTCCGTTTGGGGCGGACACACACACACACCACACACCACACGGTTGCTACGACGACTGATTGATTGGTCAGCTGACCGCTCGTTAGGCGCCGATCACGTCGATTGGTCGCGCGTGTTCCTGCAGTTTAGAATAATATACTGACCGTGTGTGTGTGTGTGTGTGTGGTGGTGTGTGTGTGTGTGTGTGTGTGATGTGTGTGTGTGAGTGTGTGTGTGTGTGCACCTTCGCCTTCTTCTGTTCTTTAACTTGTCTCCATATATTTTGACGGTGTTCTCTTTTAATTGGTCCATCTCTCTCCTCCTCCTCCTCCTCCTCCTCCTCCTCCTCCTCCTCCTCCTCCTCCTCCTCCTCCTCCTCCGTCCTATCCCATGTTTCTCCGTGTCTCTCTCTCCACTCCCTCCTCTTGGTGTACAGAGGATTTGAGAGGAGGAAGTGGACGAGGAAGGAAGGAAGGAGGTAAAGGAAACATTAGGATGAGCAGTAGTAAAGAAGGAGATCAAACAGATGAAAGGAGCTCTTCATACTAATCTTACTTCCTCTCCTTCATCCTTTTTCCTCACCCCTCCTCTCCTTCATCCTTGTTCCTCACCCCTCCTCTCCTTCACCTTGTCCTCACCCCTCCTCTCCTTCACCTTTCCTTCACACCCTCCTCTCCTTCCCTTTCCTTCATACCTCCTCTCCTTTCCTTCACCCCTCCTCTCCTCACCTTTCCTTCACCCCTCCTCTCTTTCACCTTTCCTTCATACCTCCTCTCCTTTCCTTCACACCTCCTCTCCTTCACCTTTCCTTCACCCCTCCTCTCCTTCACCTTTCCTTTATACTTCCTCTCCTTTCCTTCACACCTCCTCTCCTTCACCTTTCCTTCACCCCTCCTCTCATTCACCTTTCCTTCATACCTCCTATCCTTTCCTTCACACCTCCTCTCCTTTCCTTCACACCTCCTCTCCTTTCCTTCACACCTCCTCTTATAAATCACCTGCAACACAGCAGATCTTCAGTTGACATCCTCTTATCGCATGTTTTCTCCTCACCTCCCTCCTCTTCCTCCGTGACCCTTCATCCTCCTCCCCCACTCTTCATCCCTCCTCTTCCTCTTCCTCCCTCCCCTTCCTCCTCCCTCCTCTTCCTCTTCCTCCCTCCTCTTATCTCTCCTCTCCTGCTTCTTCTTATTCTCCTCTTCTCTCCAGGTGACAGTTGACTTGATACAAGGCTGTAAGTCAGCTTGAAAGAGCTTTACGGTGTGTGTGTGTGTGTGTGTGTGTGTGTGTGTGTGTGTGTGTGTGTGTGTGTGTGTGTGTGTGTGTGCGTGTGCACAGAAGAGAGAGAGATATTGTTCCTCGTCAGCCTCCACCTTCGCTATTCATTAGAGCTTCTGAAGCCGCCGCATTATTCTGTTCTGTGTGTGTGTGTGTGTGTGTGTGTGTGTGTGTGTGTGTGTGTGTGTGTGTGTGTGTGTGTGTGTGTGTGTGCAGTGATGCAGCAGCTATTTTCTCCTCTGTGACCTAATTGTGGATCTCTCGACCAACCGCTGAGTTTGTTTGGGCGCTCCGCTCCGCACTCGGTCTCATGATAACGTCCGTACAGAGCTCATTAAAGCATAAACAATGTCCTTAAACACACACACACACACACACACACACACACCCACACACACACACACACACGACACGCACACCGGACACGCTCCCATTTTCCACCTTTTTAAACAAATAACTTGTTTACATACTGCAGTTCTCATCAGCTGATGTCTAACTCCGGGTTTATAGTTCTTAAGATTAGTTTTATTAACTTATTGTTTGCGTGCATCCTCGTCCAGCGCACATCGAGAGCCTTCACATGGAGTTATGAAGTGCTCTGCTCTCTGTGTCCTGTTGGGCCAAGGACGTGGTCTTGCTGTGGAGCCAGAATATGTAACGTGTTAAATATGAAGCAGTCTGCAGTTTCTTTACGCGTTGTGTCCGATGTGAATCTGAGGGATGTCAGACATCACATGGGAAACAGGTTGGACGCCCCGTTGTAAATATCCGTCACTTTCCTCCAACTTTTTGAAGAGAACGTGCATACACATTGGGGAAATCTGCGTCAAATTACCTGCAAGCGGTTTCCGTGGCAGCGCCGTTAGGGATCACCTCGCCGTGCACTCGCTCTGTGGTGTGGCCCCGGCCTGTATTTCCTGAACACATGTGTGACTCTCAGTGTGACTCGAGACGGAGTCGATGAACTGGCTCCACTTCGAGCTGTCGCCTGACATCATAACCACGTCTGTGTGACGCTGCTGCTCCACCTGAAGCTGCTCCACCTGAAGCACACACACGGCGACTTCTGCCAAGGCAGCCCTCCAACAGTTTCATCTTCTTTTCTCTAAGTCGTGAAAAGGCCTTTTTGATGTCCTCTTTCTTGGAGAGCGCTGAGAGCGGCAGGAGAACAGACGGAGCGGCGTGCGTGAGGGAATCAGAACGGAGAGGCGAACAGAGCGCGGTGCGAGCATCGGGTCGCGTGACTCCGCCTCCAGGTGCTGTTTTCAGTCGCTGAATGGCGAGGTCACGACGTGCGGATCATCGCCTGACTTCACTTTGCTCTGCAGCTCGGTGCGCATCGACAGGCTGAAAGGGGAGAGCTCCGTGTGTGTGTGTGTGTGTCTGAAGGCGAGGGTGAGTGTATTGTAGTGGCGGTCACATATGAGAAGAAGCAGTTCAATGAACGGCCTGCTTCCTGTTCCCTCTGAGTTGACTTGCAGGCTGGAGATGAATGACGAGAGCTTGTCTTGTGTTCCTGCCACTTGCCACGATACTACTGATCATTCTAAAAAAACACTTGTGTCGATGTCCTGCCAGTGGCTCGTGCGTATGGCATCTGCCAACTGTCAACAAAAGGCAGAAAATCTACGCTCAACTTGGCCAAAAAACTCATCAACGATATTCAATCATTTCTCCTGCGAAACAACCGTTCAGTCACTGGCCACACCCCAGAGCCTGGTGTGGGTCCGAGTGTCCGAGTGTGTGGTCCTGCCTTTCTCTCTATAACATATACAAGATCTGTTAAGGCTTTTTTTTAATCAGGTAAGATCGAAAATTCCACAAACGGCGACCAGGTTTAATATTGCTAATCCTACTTCTAGGGCTCCTTAGACTCACGTCTACCGTCACTGATATAACTACTACTACTAATCTACATGTCGTATCAAGGACATATCGGACCACGTGTCTGACCCTTCCAGTGTGTTGATACTTCCCCTGCTTGTAGTACTTCTATCGGTACTACTGTTTCCAGTGAAGCTGCAAGCATGCTGCTGCCACTACTACTTCTAAAATACAATATTATTACTGCTAATGGAAAAATCCAATTGGCTTGTTGTCAAGGGAACCACGGAGATGCTAACGTCTGGTTAGCCTGTAACAAAGTGAAATCCCTGCACCACTCTTTTTATGTCTGCTACTGTTGCTTCTACTTTTAGTACTGCTATTTCTCATGGTACTACTGCGACTACCACTACTGTATTCACTACCTATACCACATATACTTTTACATTTACTTTTTTGTATTATTACGTTTATTTCGGTTTGTTTTGTGTTTGAATCTTTTATTTATATTATGTTGTGTGAGCTTATCTCTCTGTACAGCACTTTGGTCTGAAGGTTTTTAAAGTGCTATATAAATAAAGTTGGATTGGATTGGATTGGACCATCGTCACGGTTACGGCTCATGCCAGTATTGCTGATCCCGCCTCGTTCGGCCACTACTGCTGCTTGCACTACTATTACTAATTCTATGGCTACCTCAACGACTTCGACTAACTACTTGGTATTTGTACTCGGCACGCACGCGCCCACCGGATCCACAGCAGGGATCTGTTATAACGAACTGCCACTGCCCGTGAGATTCAGAATAAAGAGAATGAGATGAATGCGGCTTCAAACCGTATGTTAAAGCTCGTCTAATAGGCTCAAGTAATGACTACAATTCCTCTGCCTCCACACTGCGGGAGCCGACCTTAAATCTCCAGTCCGGCTTCGTCTCATCTCGCTCTGCCTGTGTGTGTGTGTGTGTGTGTGTGTGTGTGTGTGTGTGTGTGTGTGTGTGTGTGTGTGTGTGTGTGTGGTGTGTGTGTGTGTGTGTGTGTGTGTGGTGTGTGTAGGTGTGTGTGTGTGTGCTGTAGAGTTATTGAGAAAAAGGGAGATAACAGTCAGAGTGGGAGCTGAAAGCGATTTGACCAAAATGATATATAAAAAAGAGACACGTTGAAGAAAAAGCAGAGCCGTGAGAGAGAGCAGAACACTTAAGAGAGAAAATCCACTTTGAAAAATGAGAAAGAGAGAGCGACGGGTCAGAGCTCCGCCAGCGGAGAAAGAGAAAAGATTCAGCCTCGTCAGGAGAAACTGAGGCGTTTTCCTGAGAGCTCTTCAGCTTCCCTCTCCCACAGCCATTTAACTGATTTAATTCTACAAAATGGAGTCTCCCTGTCAGTCTGAGCAGTTCCCCTCAGCTGTCACATTTGAGATGCTGTCCTCAGCCTCTTCCACAGTAAATCTGTTTAACAACAACACATAAAAGCCTGCATAAATCTAAAGGATGAGCGACGTAACACAGCCCAACAATCACCCGAAGCTCATAAACACGGCAACACAGCTGAGTAGTGACACCGCTAGGCAGTAAGCTAATGCTAACGGATGCATTCGTATCGACTGCGGATGAAGCCGAGAGAAGCTTCAGGCTGAGAGACGGCGCATATCTGACTGCAACGACCAACGAACCCCAGACATGTAACTTAAAATTAAACTATTAAATACCATGAAGCAGTTTAGCTCCAACACGGACCAATCAGAGCTCCCTGCTGGCGTTACACTTAAAGGCACTCAAAGTACTCTTAAAGAGATATTTCACTGCTATCGTCAGCCAGTGTGAAACCGTCTCTCTTTCTTACAGTACAAACCATCACCCTTTTTAAATTATGTAAACATGTAAATGTATTTAAAGCAAGTTCTCCTTGTCCCTGTCTTACTTTAATCAGCGGTAAGGCGTGTAGCAGCAACACAAAGGGATTAGAAAGACATAGCGGACATACTGTACAACCGGAGTCTCGACTGAAACGTCTATTCATTCACAACGTTACGTTTCATTTCTAGATTTGTGTTTGCAGACAATTCGTGTTGTCCACTCTCTGATTGAAGACACGAGCAGCCAGTGGTAGACTAGCGGTAAAGCATATGAACGAAATCATCACAATGTCCCACATCAGCTTTGTCGTTGTGTTATAGAAAAGCCAGACGCGCTTGATATGACTACCTACAGTCAACCTTGGTTTCTTTTCACCTGGATGACAATCTGGATCTCATGCACGTAGGAGTGAGCTTGTGTGTATATGTTGAATGGTTTTGAAAATAACTGACGAATAGTCTCGACAAAACCAGAAAGGTGAATGTGTATATGGCAATGACAGGCGACATGTACTGGTGATTTGATTGTTATCCATGCATGGTGAGAGGATTGAATCAGAATCAGGTTTATTGCCTAAGTAGGTAGACATATATGCGGATAATACAAAATAAGTATGTTTAAGGATCAAGTCAGAATTAAAAGGATGTCTCTTTTTATATTAATTTATTTATTTATTTGTTCTGTCTTTGTATACATGTATGTATGTAGGTAGGTACGTGTATGTATGTGCATGTGTACATGTGGGTATACATATGAGTATATGGGTACAAGTATTACTGTTACTATTCCCTTATCTATACATTTTCTTTTAATATTATCTTCTATATTACTGTACTTTGACCTCTACAGGTATCTATCTTATGTATTTAGTTCGTTATTTATTTTACTAGCTAGGACCGGGAGGGAGGGAAAGGGGAAAAATAAATAAAAATATTGACTGTATAAATGTAAACTCATTGTGCCTGCCAGTATTTACATGACGTTTCAATTTAAATCTAACTCTACAAATTACCTTAAAAGCTAAAAGCACACAAAACACTGCAAGGGAAGAAAAGATAGTCTTTTGAAGTCTGTGCGAGTGGATTTTGGTGACATACTGGCTACCTGGGGGGGAAATAATTGTTCCTAACAAATGTAAGCACTAAACTGCTAACCCCCGCAGGCGGTGCAGTGCATCAGGGCGGGACAAAGGGACAGTTTAAAGAGGACAATCCACTCCAACAGTCAGCAAGCTCCACATGCGGCTATGTGTTTATTCTATTGTGGACAGTGTGAAAGGCGGTGAATAGAGCACACCGCTGGACAGCGACCATTACATTATCACAGACAGAGAGGTGTCGAGACACACTGTGACTTTGCTTTGCTCTGACATTCTTCTTTCACGCAGCCAGACAACACACTCGCAAAGGTAAAAATGCCACAGAGGCCTCCCCGGCTTTTTACATTCCCTTTTGTGCGACTCAGCGACCGAGTTAAGGTTGTGTTAAACAGGGTCGTCGGTTCCCTCTCCGTCTGAAGTCCTCAGAAACCCTCAGGCACACTGGAAGATTGACTGGGAAAACCTCTTTGATACATACGGTCCTCTAGAACATGGTTGTCGTTAAGCAGCTTTATTATCAGGTACACATTCAGTGTGTACGAATACTGTATAGATCAGACTCAAGGCCCGGGGGCCAAATCCGGCCCGCGACTTTATTTTATGTGGCCCCGCAAGAGCTTGCAAATAATATAATACGTTTATAATACGTTTATAATAGAATATGCCCATAAACTACATGTCCCACAATGCATCTTGTTTTGTGACATGCACACTGAAGAGACTTGCAATTATTTGCCCTGGACTTCTGCTTTAAGTTATTATCCTATCTGATAATAATCCAATTCAGAGGCAATAATGTAATATAATACATTATTTTATATATATATATATTATATATTTATATAGTTACAACCGGCCCTTTGAGTGCAACCTTAATGCAAATGTGGCCCGCGATGAAATTGAGTTTGACACCCCTGGTATAGATGCTACGAACAATGTTTAAGTTTGATTACTAAGGTCTTCTAGAATTGAGATGATACTTTGGATATGGCGATTTGAAGACGTGACAGATACCTCCGTGAGTCTGAGTCCCTCGCCCTGTTCCAGTCCCGCCTCAAAAGCCACCTGTTCAACTCTGTATCCATAAGCCCCGCCCCCTTTCAATCCCTTGTTTCTTTGTTTCTTTTTGGCTTTGTTTTGTTTGTCTACCCTCCCTCCCAAATGTAAAGCGTCTTTGGCTTCAAGAAAAGCGCTATAGGCATTTAACACATATTGTATCACTATTTTAAGGATCAAACATTCAACCATCCTCGTCTTTAAAGATGGTTGTAAAGAAGTAAGGGCGCTCTGATGGTGGAAAATAATTGAACATATAAAAATAACTTCACTTTGAGACACATGCCTTTAGTCCTCTAGACTTGAGATTGTTGTCGTTACGCAGCTTTAGTATCAGGTAAACATTCAGTGTGTCGAATTAGAGATGCTACGAACAGTCTTTACGTGTTTTAGTTCGATAAATAAGATCTTCTCGATCAGTGCTTCTCAAAGTGTGTTGGTGGTGGTCCGCGAGCGCCCCCTAGTGGTCCGTGAGTATATTGGTAACATTTCACATTTGAAATAAATACATTTAAGTTTTCCGCACTCTCGCGGGAATATCTCCGCAACGGAACAAGCTTAAGTTTCACTTTCGATTGCATGATAAAGCCCAGGGCAACACCTTCGTCACACATGTTGTCACTTGTTTGTACCATTTACAGGCGATTTATAATCTGTTCAAGAAAAACGATGTGTTTTGGGATATTTGTGGAGTTCGGTGGTCCGCGAGTGTTTTTATATTGGTTAAGTCCTTGGTATGAACAGGTTTGAGAAACACTGAACTAGATGATACTTTGGCAAAGTCAAGATATAACGCACAACACAATGACACCATGATATCAAATCTATGATTGGTCTTAATTATTCAGCAATGTGCTCTACAGTTATAATTTGCCATTTAACACATATGCGACCCGCTCTATCGAAATCAGTCGGAAGTCGCAACGGCTCATTTCAGAATAAACGTGGATTTGTGTAAAAAACTATTTTTTCGGGGTTCGGGTGTTTTGTTTGATTTTAAACAAACAAAGTCTTGGCTTTCAGAATATGAAACTTTTATTTCCAAACTCACACGATAAGTACATTTTTGAAGCTTGTAAAGGGACGAAGATAGGCAGCTCCCACTCGCAATCTGCTGTTCCGCAGCGCCGCTTCCCCTCCCTCCGGCTGAAATTATGAACGTAAGAGTAAAGTAATCATAGATAACACGGCAGGGTCCGTTACAGTTTGTTTTCATCTGATTTCAATTAAACAGAGTCTTGGCTTTCAGAATATTAAACTTGTTTCGGCAAATTCAGATGATAAATACAACGTTGAAGCTTCGGCAACTACAAGCGGAGAACGGAGTAATTAACGCCACAGCAGGCACAACAACAGCCGGGGTTTCTCGAGAGGGTTTTCCCCGGGAAACAAACACAATACACACAAACGCAAAAATACACACACACACACGTATACACACACACTCGCGAGCTTCCCCTCCAAATGAATGTATTTTGATCATTTGCTAATAACCAATCAGATCGATGGATTCCAGAGAAGAGGAAACTTTAAAGGCCTTTTTCTCAAAACGATAACTCGGTGACAGTCGTTATATAACGTGACATATTTCGCTTAATATCTGGAGGACAAAAACAATCCTGGTATCATTAGAAAGCTAGGAATCTCCTCTTTCCAGCAGTGCATACAACTCAACATTTGTCTTCGGGTCAATGCGACTGATTTCGATGGAGCAGGTCACATATTGTATCACTCTTATCAAACATTCAACCATCACAGGTTTTAAAGATGGTTGAAAAGAAGTAAAGGCGCTCCTATGGCGACACAAAATTGAACATATACAAATATCTTTAGAACATTTCCGTTTTTTTCGTCAAATATGGACTCATATACAGTGTTGGTGAAACACTGTACACTTGGCACCTGTTGTTGTTTGTAATAAGCAAAGATGATACTGATTAAGATTCATGTCAATTTTAAATACATTTCTTAAACGTATTGCATGCTACCTTCTATATTCAATATATTGCGTACTCGATGCTGACCGTACCCAATACATTGCTTACTTTATTGATTACAGACCCTTTCATCAAACGTTACACCAATGTTCGACTTGGATTAACGATCGGTTAGGGTTGGAAAGTATTGCGCGTTACCCTCGATGTACACGATACCCAATACTTTCTCATCAAATTCATCGAACGTTACCTTGATTTTTGACTGTAACGAATAAGCATTGGTTAGGATTAGAACGTATTGCGTATTACTCTTAATGTGTATTAACTTTTTCGAAGGAACGGTCGAATAATCGATTATTATTCGCCAGGGCTGCCGAATAATCGATTTTGATCATGGTCAGTTTCTGGAAACCCTATGATAGATACATGTGTGTACTCGAGTGTGTACTGGAGACATTCTTCTGCCGTTCTCGTCAGTGTTGAGTTTAATTAAGCCCTCCGTTGCCCCGGATGCCTCCGAACTCGTAATTCAGAGTGTGATGGAGCACTAAATCCGTTGATCAGACCTAACGATGACATTTCTCCACTTCACACGTATCGCCTCAGGGTTGTTGTTTCTCTTCAGCTCGGCTCCAACAAAGCCCCTTTCTGCTCCACTTCACGTCAGCCCTTGAGATCAGTGAAATAACTACATGTATTTGGCTGGCAGTCAAAGTTAGCTCTTCAAAGTATTCCAAACAAGTGGGAAAGAAAACGTGAAAAATAAGCATATATTGGTTTTCGCCCGCCTCTGAACCAAGTGACAGTCACTCGCAGCGTGTGTCTTGGTTTCCTGGAGCGTTGCACCGGCTCTGACCTCTGACACCGGCTGAGAGTCAGAAACATTGTTTTAATCTGCAAAAAAAGAAAACAAAGAAAAAGCCAGGACATTACTGGCGCGCACGGACTGCATACAAAGCAGCTCTGGGTACCGCATCTAATTGCGAGGCGTCCTTGAAGGAAAAACACATATTTATCAAAATGTGTTTGTGTGAGAAGAAAGTAATTACCTATCAACGGTGGGAAGGGACGAGCATCCTTTCCATATTCACAACTCACATGTCTACGCTTTTACCTCGCACATTCCTGTAGCTCTCTCAGAGTATAATACCTTTCGTATAATATGTAGTCCCAGCAATCCATGTTATGTTGTCCTTCTGGTAAACAATTGATTTAGAAGAGTTGAAGAAAGAAAATATCATCTTAGGCTTGTTTATCAATTAAGGTCTGAACAACCTTTGGTAGCGTTTTGAATGTGGTGTTTTGAGGCTTTGTTCTCAGAGATGTTTGGAAGTGTTTTTCAAGGCGCTCTTTGAACAGACTGATCAGCTTTAAAAGCCTTTTATAACCTTTCTTTATGCGCTCAGCCTTAGTGTTTGTGTTCCTACTCTAATGTAGTTTATCAGAAGAAATTTGAAGGGCAACTGTCTTGACTTTATAAACCCAAGTACAGCATTTATTCTTTTGCGTTGGAGACACAACATCTGCCCTAAAGTTGTGAAGACGTAAATGTAATTAAATAAATTTAGCGTGAATGTTCAGTAGCTTAATTGTTCCACATGTACTTTCTCTTAGTATCTTAATTCTCTGGTGCAGGGATGAGGCGGTTTTTAGGTATAGCCTCTTCCCTGCTCCAACAGGAAGAAGGATAATCTCCACATATTACACAACTGTTGTGGTATTTGAAGAGTAATGTAATCTCAAGGAAGTAAGAAGCTAACATTATGCTATAAAGGAACTACAGCACGGTCACATGACTTCACGTCACCACCGCTAAGCTAAAGGCGGCTAATGTTGGGCTATAAAGGAACTACAGCACGGTCACATGACTTCACGTCACCACCGCTAAGCTAAAGGTGGCTAATGTTGGGCTATAAAGGAACTACAGCACGGTCACATGACTACACCACCGCTAAGCTAAAGGTGGCTAATGTTGGGCTACAAAGGAACTACAGCACGGTCACATGACTTCACGTCACCACCGCTAAGCTAAAGGCGGCTAATGTTGGGCTATAAAGGAACTACAGCACGGTCACATGACTTCACGTCACCACCGCTAAGCTAAAGGCGGCTAATGTTGGGCTATAAAGGAACTACAGCACGGTCACATGACTTCACGTCACCACCGCTAAGCTAAAGGCGGCTAATGTTGGGCTATAAAGGAACTACAGCACGGTCACATGACTTCACGTCACCACCGCTAAGCTAAAGGAGGCTAATGTTGGGCTATAAAGGAAACTACAGCACGGTCACATGACTTCACGTCACCACCGCTAACCTAAAGGAGCTAATGTTGGGCTATAAAGAAACTACAGCACGGTCACATGACTTCACGTCACCACCGCTAACCTAAAGGAGGCTAATGTTGGGTGTTTTCACGTTTAGTCGTGTCATTTAGAAACATTTTAGCAATCGCTGTTTTTAAATTCACCAGTGTCCGTTTTTCAAATTATGTATTTCTACGCCGTCTGAGAGGATGGTTAAAAACCAAATGTTGAAATCTCTTTTTTTAACCACAGACCTTATTGAGGCATCTAACCCAAAATATATTTAAAATACAAATGACTTCCCGATGAGTCAACCAGAAGTGCTAAAATGCTGACTCATTAACACGTTTTAGGATTCATTCCTATTGTACCCGGCAGTACACTTGGGTCCATGTAGCCTCCATGTCATTTTTTCTGAGTGGTTTGAAGGGTTTAAACCATTACAACCACCTAAATACCATTGACTTTGAGACAAGGGACCAGGAAGTGCTTAAAGTCTGACTTTTCACCTGGTTTAGGACTCGCCTCTGCGCCACTCTTTCGGAAGAGCCACTGCATACCAAGGACGACTCGAATGAAACGAGTATAGGTCGATGTGCACAAGGACAACCGCAGTTTGACCTGAGTAGCTCACTGGAGCGTAGTAGGGTTCCTGGGCTTGCTCAAGGGCACTTAAATGGTGCTAATGTGCGAGAGCAAGTGCTCTGTCTCCTCTGTGAGTCATGCTGCCACCCTCGGGTGTGAACCAGCCACCCTCCAGTTACAAGCCTCCTTCTCTACCCTTGTAGAGCATCAACATCGCCAGCAACCATCCCAACTGTTCCCTTAGCCGCCCTCTCAGACATTGTAGGAATACATCATTGGAAAAACGCTTGATTTCCATTTCAGCTTTGAACCACCATTATTAAAGTAACCTTGAGTTGCTCATGGCAACTTGTATGAATATAATTCTTATCTCCTGAACCGTGTTTCCTTTATTACATGTTTGCGCTGTTATGCTATCTTTGGGTAGTCATATAAAAACAACATTGCGTCTAGTTTATTCATCGTTGTGTGTGGAACGCTTCTCCCGATTCAACAGTCGTTTATTTACAGATCCACAAGCCGTGCAGAGCCCTCCGCACCTTCACATCTGTCTCTGTCCCGTCTCTGGGATCACATCGGGCAAATAATTCAAACACCAGCCGTCACATGTCTTCTCCATATTAACCCTCAACGTACAGTAACCGCCTCCAGGCCTCGTGTAACCTGGCTTTGATTCAGAGCCGGTTTGACCCACTTCCCAGATCAATGGCATCTGGAGGAGGAGGAGGAGGAGGAGGAGGAGGAGGAGGAGAGGGTGGGAAGGTCGTGGGGAGGTACTGATGATGTGTAACAAACGCGCCCGTCGGGGGGTAACCTCTGGAGCAGGTAGCGTGGAGGAGGCGCTAAACGACTACGACGTCCAACTGTGTGTTTCATTACGAACAGATGTTGCCACCATGGGAGGGTGACGAGGAGGAAGAGGAGGGTGAGGAGGAGGGTGAGGAAGTTAGGAATGGAGATAAGTGAAATGAGAGAGGAGAAACTAGAGAAGTTAACACAACAGAACATGAGGATAGGAAGGAAGGAAAGTAATGGGGGAAGTTGGAGAGGAGAAGAGAGAACAGTATAATAGAAGAAGGGTCTAGTGGACAGGAAAGGAAGGAGGAGGATAGTGAGGAAGGAGAGGAGAGAACAGTATACGAGAAGAAGGGCAGGGAGCGGCGGGTGCTGTCGGCTAGGGAAGGCTTCCCAAATATTTGTGTCACTGCATCCTGGTAAAATAAAAATAAAATGTCTAATGTTTGTGTCTCTGACATTAGCGTTGCTATGCAACCACCTGTGCCCTGTGTACTATGAAGCCAGTTCAACAGACCCTGGATATGTTTGAGTTATCTTCACTAACACTAACAAACGAGATCTCGCTAAGCGGTCCGACGACGCTGGTTATCAACTCGGTGAATCAAGCCAGGGTTTCTCTCTCCAGCTGAGAGCGCGTTCACGTGAAAGGGGTGGGGCTAGCTACATTTGACGAATCACAAACAGGGACAAGTGTACTGACAGCGCAGCGTCACACTTCATGAATGAAAAGTAGACTAATATGAGACAAATATGAACTTTAAACATATAATCCAGGATACACGCCACAGAGCTGCACCTGCAAGGAGAATACAGAACAACTGGTTAAACAATAAATAAACTACTATAAAGTGTTTGAAAGCGTATAGTAGTATGATATCACTGCCCCGTCTAAGATACGAGTGAATCTGACTTTAATTACATTTGACTCGAGTGTTTCGTCAACATAATGTGTTAAATAATACTTCTGCATCCAGTCTGTGACGCTGTGAGTGTTGCACGGCCAGATGAGGCTCGAGAAGCTGCTCAGATCAGGAGATATATGATATTATATGATCGATGATCTGATCGATGATGTGAATGATAAGTGCGACACGTCGGCGTCTTCCCTGCATACAGCAGTTTAAACTGTATTTCCTTTCTCCTGTAATACGACTTGAGAGATTTAAACTCCGCACACTGAGCTCTGATTGGTCAGCAGGCGGTGCTTTCACTGAGTCTTATCAAATCAAATCAAATCAAATTTTATTTGTAGAGCACATTTAAAAACGATTTTAGTCGAGCCAAAGTGCTGTACATGTAATTTAAACACATCTCTCACATATCTTTTCTGACGCCGGAGGCGGGCAGCGTCAGGTAAACAAAGTTATTTAGCCTTTCCAAACCTGAGCCTCACGCGCCGCCTATGAAGAAGGGTCTAGTGGACAGGAAAGGAAGGAGGAGGATAGTGAGAAAGGAGAGGAGAGAACAGTATGATAGAAGAAGGGTCTAGTGGACAGGAAAGGAATGAGGAGGATAGTGAGGAAGGAGAGGAGAGAACAGTATGATAGAAGAAGGGTCTAGTGGACAGGAAAGTGGGGAAAGGAAGGAGGAGGATAGTGAGGAAGGAGAGGAGAGAACAGTATGATAGAAGAAGGGTCTAGTGGACAGGAAAGGAAGGTAGAGAAGAGTTAGGAAGGTAATAATGAAGAGGAGGTAAAGGACAGACGAGGACATAGGAAAGTTAAACATGTCCGAATATCCAAACTATAGCAAATGAGAAAAGGAAGCGAAGGAGGAGGTTTAGGAAGATAGAAATGAAGAAAGGGAAGAGGGAAGAGGAGAAACTAGAGGAGTAAAAAAGGAAATAGGAAAAGTATTGGAAGCTGAGGAGCAAAACAAGCGATGGAGAAGAAGCAAATGGATAGGAGACGGAAGGAGGAACAAGTAGAGAGGGGAAATAAAGAGGTGGAA
Organism: Champsocephalus esox; assembly: GCA_036324585.1. Lineage (NCBI taxonomy): Eukaryota > Metazoa > Chordata > Actinopteri > Perciformes > Channichthyidae > Champsocephalus > Champsocephalus esox. Next base: position 6,528,856 of record CM070498.1, on the reverse strand, counting down.
ACCAAGGCATGTCACGGAGGCAGAGGGAGAAAGGAAACAGGAAAGAGAACACGGGGAGTAAAAAGTGAGGGAAGGATTATAATAGAACGATAATCCCTGAACATGGCAGCAGCTCCTCTGACTGTGTGCATTAAACCTTTCACTGTCCCCGAGTTAAAATGCAACACACACACACACACACACTATGTGCAAGGTCATGACACGCTGTGTGTGAGCGTGCACGTACCTCCAGGCCTTCTGTACGACATGATTCATAATGCCTTGTAAATCTTACTCACACTAAAGAGAGTATTTGTGTGAATACTAACGCACTGCGCTGCTGTCACACGGGCTGCCTTTGGATTCAGCCAATACACCTACCGACTGTACACGTGCAGGTGTGTGTGTGTGTGTGTGCGTGTGTGCATGTGTGTGTGTGTCCTAGTATTACTATACTTGTGGGGACCTACATCTGTTTACATAGTCACGTGTGGGGACTCGCCGCCCTTAGGGGGACAAATTGGAGGTCCCCATGAGGGGGATCATTAATTTTAGGGTCAAGACTTGGTTAGGGTTAGGGTTAGGCATGTGTTGGTTATGGTTAAGGTTAGGATAAGTCTCCAGGACATGCATGTACGTCAATGTAATGTCCCCTGAAGTGATGTATACATGGAATGTGTGTGTGCGTGGTGTGTGTGTGTGTGTGCTCAGACTATATAGCCACTTGCCTTTTAACTGCACTTAACATTTAACACACACCTTTAGGAACAACGTTACTCCTTGAGCCACGGTACAATCCCAGGTCGCTGTGGAGTATTTGTTTGAGGTTTATTTATAGTATTTATAGAATATAGTGAACTTTTAGAAGGAAGATGAAGTTTGATATTTGTGTAAATTAGTATTTATTCTCTTAGTTTGTCCATACATGTTTTTATGGTAGAGGATTATGGCAATGTTGTGTTTTTTTCGATCTAACAAAAAATATAGGAGATCTGACTTCTGAGAAAAGTCAGATCTCTAAGAGAATTCGAGATTCTGACTTTTTTTCGAAATTCTGAGAAAGAACTCGAAATTCTGAAAAAAGTCGGAAATCTGACTTTTTTCTCAGAATTCTGAGAATTTGAGAAAAAAAGTGTGAAAACAAATTAGTCCTGAGATTAAAGTCAGAAACAAATTCACTTTCGGTCAGATCTCAAAACAATACATGTGGTTAAAGTTAAAGCTTTAGTGACTTTACTGTATATCTAGTTTAAGTGTTTCTGCTTGTTTCAGTTATGTTGTTGCATCCACTTCGACCATTTCATGTTATCACTTGAGTAAAGGCAGACATATTGTGTGCTAATTACCTTATTTCATTTGAATGTGACAGTATAAGCGCACTGCAAAACTGCTCCTACATTTTTTTGATCCGCTTCCTTTTGATTTTTCAGCCAGCTTATCAATTAATCCTTTTTTTAATGATTTTTTTTTGATGAGACAATTTGCATGGAATGTGTTTTCTACGTTGCGTTACTACCTGAGGTGTAAGACGTTCGTATCTATCCTCTTGTAGGTGGAGCGCCGTTGAGCACCGAGCCGGAGAGAGGCGCCGGACAAAAAAGACTGCCTTAAGACAAAACTAAAGACACAAAGGGCATCTAAAGATTTTTTCTTTTTTCCTCCTCCGATTTACAAAAAGAAAACAGATTAAGTCCTCAAGCTTTTTTCCTCCCTGCTGCAGTTCTGAGGATTTGTACTCCCCCCTTCTCCTCCTTGCCTGTGGTCGTGAACTGCTTCTTTTTGCTTCATGTTGCACACTCTCGGTACAAGGAGAACCGAAACACAAAAACACAGATGAAAGAAAAAACGATGGAGAAAATGTCCCCCCGCATAACAAGGAATTAATGGTTCTTCTGCCCCCCCCCCACCACCACGTCCTTTGTAGACCATTTTCCGGGAGGTGGATTTGTACTTTTTTGTCGACGCTGCGCTGCTCTCTGAATGGATTTAACCGAAGCCTAAATGGACTCGTCACAGTTGCAGTGGATTATCGGCTCGCCACCTTTCATGGGTTTTTTTGTTGTTGCTTTTTTTTCCCCGGTTGTTTTTTGCAGCGTGAGAACTGTAGTTTCCAGTGTCACATGTTACGGGCGAATCGATCCCTTTTCAGACTTTTTGGGTTTGAATGTTGTGGTAGCCCTGGTGCCTGTAGTTTAACATTGACAGTCAGGGTTTCGGAGGACAGGGTACACACGGCGGATAATCAGCCGACCCACCTCCTGTCACCGACCAATAGAAACTCTTCTAAGAACTGACAGGAAGTGTTGTTGAAATATTGCTGGTCCCCATTGTCTCTACCCATTCATCCCTACTCAATTGAGACACTT
>CM070498.1:6511511-6521511 GCA_036324585.1 Champsocephalus esox | reverse complement strand
TAAGAGTCATTACTGTAGTAGTATTGGACATGTAAGAGTCATTACTGTAGTAGTATTGGACATGTACGAGTCATTGCTGTAGTAGTAGTGGACATGTAAGAGGCATTAATGTAGTAGTATTGGACATGTAAGAGTAATTACTGTAGTAGTATTGGACATGTACGAGTCATTGCTGTAGTAGTATTGGACATGTGAGAGTCATTACGGTAGTAGTATTGGACATGTGAGAGTCATTACTGTAGTAGTATTGGACATGTAAGAGTCATTACTGTCGTAGTATTGGACATGTGAGAGTCATTACTGTAGCAGTATTGGACATGTGAGAGTCATTACTGTCGTAGTATTGGACATGTGAGAGTCATTACTGTAGCAGTATTGGACATGTAAGAGTCATTACGGTAGTAGTATTGGACATGTAAGAGTCATTGCTGTAGCAGTATTGGAGATGTGAGAGTCATTATTGTAGTAGTATTGGACATGTAAGAGTCATTACGGTAGTAGTATTGGACATGTAAGAGTCATTGCTGTAGCAGTATTGGAGATGTGAGAGTCATTATTGTAGTAGTATTGGACATGTAAGAGTCATTGCTGTAGCAGTATTGGACATGTGAGAGTCATTACGGTAGTAGTATTGGACATGTGAGAGTCATTACTGTAGCAGTATTGGACATGTGATAGTCATTACTGTAGCAGTATTGGACATGTAAGAGTCATTACTGTAGCCGTATTGGACATGTAAGAGTCATTACTGTAGTAGTATTGGACATGTAAGAGTCATTACTGTAGTAGTATTGGACATGTAAGAGTCATTACTGTAGTAGTATTGGACATGTGAGAGTCATTACTGTAGTAGTATTGGACATGTAAGAGTCATTACTGTCGTAGTATTGGACATGTGAGAGTCATTACTGTAGCAGTATTGGACATGTAAGAGTCATTACGGTAGTAGTATTGGACATGTAAGAGTCATTACTGTAGTAGTATTGGACATGTAAGAGTCATTACTGTAGCAGTATTGGACATGTGAGAGTCATTATTGTAGTAGTATTGGACATGTAAGAGTCATTGCTGTAGCAGTATCGGACATGTGAGAGTCATTACTGTAGTAGTATTGGACATGTAAGAGTCATTACTGTCGTAGTATTGGACATGTGAGAGTCATTACTGTAGCAGTATTGGACATGTAAGAGTCATTACGGTAGTAGTATTGGACATGTAAGAGTCATTGCTGTAGCAGTATTGGAGATGTGAGAGTCATTATTGTAGTAGTATTGGACATGTAAGAGTCATTGCTGTAGCAGTATTGGACATGTGAGAGTCATTACGGTAGTAGTATTGGACATGTGAGAGTCATTACTGTAGCAGTATTGGACATGTGATAGTCATTACTGTAGCAGTATTGGACATGTAAGAGTCATTACTGTAGCCGTATTGGACATGTAAGAGTCATTACTGTAGTAGTATTGGACATGTAAGAGTCATTACTGTAGTAGTATTGGACATGTAAGAGTCATTACTGTAGTAGTATTGGACATGTGAGAGTCATTACTGTAGTAGTATTGGACATGTAAGAGTCATTACTGTCGTAGTATTGGACATGTGAGAGTCATTACTGTAGCAGTATTGGACATGTAAGAGTCATTACGGTAGTAGTATTGGACATGTAAGAGTCATTACTGTAGTAGTATTGGACATGTAAGAGTCATTACTGTAGCAGTATTGGACATGTGAGAGTCATTATTGTAGTAGTATTGGACATGTAAGAGTCATTGCTGTAGCAGTATCGGACATGTGAGAGTCATTACTGTCGTAGTATTGGACATGTAAGAGTCATTACTGTGGTAGTATTGAATTTAGATCGATCTCCTCTTGCATTTCAACAATCATCGATCTCCAAGGACAATGTGTGATTGTTTGTGAACTGACCATCACATGTGGGCTCTTTGTTGATTACATAATGAAAGGTATTCTTTAATTTTGTGTTGTGATTGGCGAAAAATCTCACAATCTGTGTTTACCGCCAGTCACATGACCGCAGGTATGTGCACCCACAAAGGGGCGGGGCCATGACGGAGAGGGAATACAATTAGATGGGAACCTGGCTATAGAGGGAGGAATGGGGGGAGAAAAGGTGGAGACAACGAACCATGGGCACATTAATGTCAATGCATTTGGATATGTTACAATAACACGAGTAATTGCAGTGTTTACAGGGTGACAGATGGAGTCAGACACAAGCTGTGAGAACAAAGGTCTGTATACGTCCCAGTGTTTATACATTAGGGTTTCAGACACTTTCAGGTATGTTTGGTGTTGCACGACTTTTGTTTCCAACACGTTTGAGTGTGAGATCGTGAGCAGGAAGTGAGGCAGCATACGGTGGAAACAATCAGTCATGTGACTCATCTGCCATGTGTTATACTGTGTGGAAATAATGTATTCCTGTCTGAAACACATAGGCATTTCGCGGTGCAGAAACATTTGACAAGAAGTGGCGCAAGAGAACAGGCAAGGCAAGTTGATATAGGACTTATCAACTGCAATGCGAGTGTTACATAGTGATGTCACTAAGTCCAGGAAGTAAACAGAAGAGTCTGATGCAGGCGTTTCATGGTGCAAAACAACATCATTTTAAAGCTCAATAAACAATAACGCTAAAAGACAGCTTCTGTGACCCCCCTCTCATGGTCACTGGTGATCTGTGTGTCCTCGCTAATTGCATTACATCATATCGGCCACAACACTCGTGCAGCTTAATGCCAGCGGAGAATGAATCTGATTAGAGTGATCATAACCAGATTACATCACATCGTATCCCCGATAGTCAGAGATATCTCTGGGCCGAAGAGTCTGTTTTCTGCTGCCCTCATTCAGAGCTCAAGCAGACTGTTACTGTTAGCGACGAGCCAGCACACACACACACACACGCACGCACACACACACACACACACACACACACACACACACACACACACACACACACACACACAAACAAAAAAGGGACAACGTTTCAGAGCTTCCAAATAATTATCGAGCCCAGAAGTCTGCGGCACTGAAGAGCCAGCAGTGGTGTGTGGTGTGTGTGTGTGTGTGTGTGTAGTGTGTGTGTGTCCTTATTGAGGAGAACGAGGACAGACTGGTTTAGAGAGAAACTCTTTCCAAACCCCATTACAGCACTGGTTAGTGTGTGGGCGTGCTTACGAACAGGAGTGTGTATTATAGTGTGTGTGTACATGTTTTATTGTGGTTTTTACTTCTCTGTGAGTATGAGGCTCTATGTGTGTGTGGTGTGTGTGTGTGTGTGTGGTGTGTGTGTGTGTGTGTGTGTGTGTGCGTACCACTCTGTCCTCAGCAAACAGCGACTTCTCATTAAAGCTTTCCGCTCGGCTGAGTCCTAGAACCTGGATAATCCACTCCCAAACACACACGCACACACACACACACGCACACACACACACGCACACGCACACACACACACACACACACACACACACACACACACACACACACACACACACACACACACCGTAAAGCTCTTTCCAGCCTGCTGACTTACAGCCCTTGTATCAAGTCAACGGTCACCTGGAGAGATAAGAGGAGGGAGATGTGAAGGAGAGGAGGAAGGAGAGGAGGAGGAAGAGGAGGGGAAGTAGAGGAGGAGGAAGAGCAGAAAGAGAAATGAAAACAATTATTATAATGTATTCAACATTCTTTATCAAATCTACTATCTCCTAGTATCATTATAATAACGTATTATTATTATTATTATTATTATTATTATTATATTATTATTATTATTATTATTATTATTATTATTATTATTATTATTATTATTATTTAATAACTTATTCACGGATTATTATTTTATGTTTTTCATTTCTATTTTAAATGTATCATGTATTTCATTGGGATTGGGTGGACTAACAGCAACCGGGCTCATAGTTAACTTCTGAGATCTATTTCAATGTAAATGCTACTTTATTTTATTTTAATTTGACTATATATTTTTTTTAATGTTATTTTATTATTCGTAAAATAGTTTGCTATCTGTGTTTTATTTGTATTTCATTTTTTACTTTTCATGTCTGCACCACGAAACCATGTACAATTCCTCGTACGTGTCAAGCCACCTGGAGATAAACCCGTTTCTGATTCTGATAATACATTATTATGGGATAAGAGGAGGATGAGGAGTGAGAGGAGTGAGAGGAGTGAGAGGAGGATGAGGAGGAGAGGAGGAGAGGAGGATGAGGAGGATGAGGAGTGAGAGGAGGATGAGGAGTGAGAGAGTGAGAGGAGGAGGAGGAGTGAGTGAGGATGAGGAGTGAGAGGAGGATGAGGAGTGAGAGGAGGATGAGGAGTGAGAGGAGGATGAGGAGTGAGAGAGAGGAGAGGAGTGAGAGGAGTGTGAGGAGTGAGAGGAGGATGAGGAGTGAGAAGAGTGAGAGGATGAGGAGGAGTGAGAAGAGGATGAGTAGTGAGAGGATGATGAGGAGTGAGAAGAGGATGAGGAGTGAGAAGAGTGAGAGGATGATGAGGAGTGAGAGGATGATGAGGAGTCAGAGGAGGATGAGGAGTGAGAGGAGGATGAGGAGTGAGAGGAGGATGAGGAGTGAGAGGAGGGTGAGGAGTGAGAAGAGTGAGAGGATGATGAGGAGTGAGAAGAGGATGAGGAGTGAGAAGAGTGAGAGGATGATGAGGAGTCAAATGAGGATGAGGAGTGAGAGGAGGATGAGGAGTGAGAAGAGTGAGAGGATGATGAGGAGTCAAATGAGGATGAGGATGAGAGGATGAGGAGTGAGAGAGGATGAGGAGTGAGAAGAGTGAGAGGATGTGAGGAGTCAAATGAGGATGAGGAGTGAGAGGAGGATGAGGAGTGAGAAGAGTGAGAGGATGCTGAGGAGTCAAATGAGGATGAGGAGTGAGAGGAGGATGAGGAGTGAGAGAAGGAGGCGAAGGCAAAGTTGGGGAAGTGATGAAGAGGATGAAGAGGATGAAGAGGAGCAGTGCAGCAGCGGAGGGAGTGGGTGTGTGTGTCGGCTAATCCTCTCTATTAGCGAGTGTGCTGTCAGGATTAGCCTGTTGTCTGAGCTCCAGCAGGTCGGGGAGCGGGGGCCGAGCCGCCCCCCCGCGGCCCGGCCATGGGCTCCGACGGCGGGGACAGGGACAGCTCAGCGCTAGCTTGTTTGTTTAGCATGTGGCGCAGGATAGCCAATGAGGTAATGGATGAGAGAGCGTTACCATGGGCAACGCTTAAGAGGTCCCTCCCCTCAATTAACCTATTGGCATGGCTCACACACACATGCACACACACACACACACACACACACACACACACACGCACATACACACACACACACACACACACACCCACACACACTAGTATAGATAACTTGCATATTGATATGCAAGATACAAAGTCATTCAGCACATACACAGATCGGGTCAGGTTCAGGCTGCTCCTCATAATTCATAGCACACAGGCCCACACACATACACACACACACACACACACACACACACACAACACACACACCCTCACACTCGAACACACAGAAACTAAAACACACAGCTTAGCGGAGGATGCGGTATTTACTATTCGGGTCACACAGGCAGAGATAAAAACACACCGAGGCGAACACGGGTCAGTGATGCTGCGAGTGCTTCTGATGCAGAGCACACACACACTCATATGCACACATTCACAACACACACACACACACACACACACACACACACACAGACACACAGACACACACACAACAGCTTCACTTATGATGTTTGTAATGCTGAACACTGGCTTGGTTTAACTCACACGTATCATAGCTGAGATACAAATCACACTATTTACATATTTGCACACACACACACATATACACACACACACACACACACACACACACACACACACACACACACACACACACACACACACAGAGACTTCTGGCTGCAGATAAGCCATGTAGTCTCAAGCAAAACAAAAATGTAAGATAACTTCTTGTTTTGCTATCTTTCGATTCCTCGGTTTTTTCCGTCAGTGTGTGTGTTGCCATGTAGATGACAGCCAGATGTGTGTGTGTGTGTGTGTGTGTGTGTGTGTTTGTTGCATTCTGGGTGAATGTAACTTTCAATGACTTGAAGCGTTTCATTGGTGGAGCTCGCTTTCGGAGGGTTTCTGTTGTGCCAAGCCTGCGAGGCAAAGCTGAGGGAGAGAAAGTCCACAATGGCCTGCAAACGGCATGCAGACAGGCCTGCTTTCACATCACATCACATCACTGCAGTGTGTGTGTGTGTGTGTGTGTGTGTGTGTGTGTGTGTGTGTGTGTGTGTGTGTGTGTGTGTGTGTGTGTGTGTGTGTGTGTGTGTGTGTGTGCATCTAAGAGAGGAAAATGTTTGGGGACATGACTGCTGTTTGTGTGTGTGTGCGTGTGTGTGTGTGTGTGTGTGTGTGTGTGTGTGTGTGTGTGTGTGTGTGTGTGCGTGTGTATATTTGGCATGGAATGGAGGTTTGTCCAGGGGGGAGATCTTCTTCTGCTCCAGTTATATCGGTCTGACACCAGCACTGTCCTCAGAAGTCCACTTCCTGTCTTTTTCCTGGTGACCTCTGACCCATCGATGACCTGGGGGTTTGGATGGTGTGTGTGTGTGTGGTTGTGTGTGTGTGTGTGTGTGGTTGTGTGTGTGTGTGTGTGTGTGTTGGGGATTCTCCCCCTAAAAAACCTCGGAGGCAAAATCCCAAAATAAATGGAGCAAAAACTGATGAATTATTTTCCCTTTTAATAATTAATGAATTATGGAGTGTATTCATTTAATACATATTCAGTACATATAACATTTAAATAACAACCAGAGAGAACATGTAGACTGTGCAGCTCGCTGAAGTGTGTGCATTGTATTATCCCTCTCTGTGTATATTAGTGAGTCGATCAGTGAGGTGTTTCTAAAGACGTATGACGGCCATGGCACGGAGCGTACATCACACACACATGCTCTCCATAGAGGAAGCTTGAAGTCGCCAGGCCCATGGGAGGCTGCACCCTGACCAGCCTGCTGAGGAGGTGACTGCATGGTTCACATCTCATACACGCAGTTGTTACACGCATGCCGACAGGAGAGTATTCAATGGCACATTCAGTTTCAATCTCGACTTATCTAACAACAATGAAATGATATACTGCATGGTGTTACCTTAACGTAAATAAAGTCTAGTCGCCAATCCTTCTGGACATAGATATCAGTGACTCTGTGTTTGCCGATGTGATCGAGACTACGTAGAATGGTAACCTGGACGATGTAAGGCGAAGACGTGACAGGAAGGGCTCTACACACATTACACCGGTTACAAATGAGATCGCAAAAGGATTGCGCTGAGCTACGTTCAGCTTGGACCAAAGGGCGGGCTGAGCTCGTTGCTGCTTCATCTCTTCCTGTGAGACTTTGACAAAGAATGAAAAAATGGGAATCATACAGAATGACTAGAATGACACAGAAATCATTATTTAATTGTATTTTGTTTCGTTTCTTTACTTTTTGTAACGGCTATTTGCATTGACATGTGAGGCTCTTTCTCCCTGAGCTCACGTCACCGTAACAGTGAGTTGTCTCTGCGTGACTTACGGTTCATAAAACGTATGAATACATTGGGATAGTTGTGATTGAGTGTGTCTTTGCAGAAGACCTATCAGTCTGTTAACTGAAAATTGGCAATTTTGAACCCTTATTAATCTTTTGAGTCACTTCTTGAACAAAACGACAATAAGAATTAACTTATTTCCTCAGTTTTGTCGAGGGCTGCTCGATTATGGCAAAAATCATAATCTCGATTGTTTGGGTCAATAATTGATATCACGATTATTAAAAACGATTATCCATTTACTTTGAAAACATCAATGTATGTTTTTAACAGTTGATTAGCCTGAACTTTAAGTTTAATTCAACAGAACAAGTATTATAAAAAAAAATCGTTTTATTTCGATTACGTTGTTTTCGTAATCGTTGCCAGCCATAATCGTAATCGCGATTAAAATACGATTAATTGAGCAGCCCTAGTCGTGTCACTCTAAATTCAATCTTTTATGGAGGTTTTGGAGTGTGATTCAGAACCAAACAAGTCACTTCCTTCTCTCAACGTGGACTCTTCGAAGACGTGGTGACAAGTCTTAGAAAACAAGAAGAATAACCGGCAGGATAAAAGAATATATCGGTTGTTTCAAACACTTCAGGCAGAGAGACATGTGAAGTATGAGAAGCAGAGTTCAGACATCAGACTGACTCAAAACAGCTTCATTCAGGAGTTTAAAAGTGAAAAAGCAGGTAGCATATCTCATATTACGTATATTTCTGTGTATTAGTACACACAGTATTCAGTATCCCAGCAGGCGGTGGTATTCCCATTCGCTGCTTCCTTCATTTCCTCCTCATTGTGTGTCCTCTCCTTTCTGCCGCTGCGACCTCCTAATTTCCCCGCAGGGATCACAAAGTGTCATCTTCTCTTATTAAACTTAATTTGCACAGTGTGTGTGTTGCTGTGTGTGTGTGTGTGTGTGTTTCCAGTCTGCTCAAAGACAAGCAGAAGCGGCCATGCAGTAAATTGTCCTTGTCATCTGCGTGTCACCAGCAGAGTGGGTAACCTTAGCGCGGACTCTGTGTCTCTGAGGGCCGCGCCGTGGCGTCCTCGTCTCCACAGCATGTGAGCATCCCTTCAGCTCGTGTTACCCACGGAGCTTAGTTCAGGCTTCCAACCGGAAACCACGTTCAACCAAAACGCTGACTTCAAGACGTCAGGGAGTCGTCCCGTTCCTGTCGTGCGGTCCAGAGGTTTTAGTCAACGGTCTGCAAAGGCTAAAATCACTGTTTCCTCGAGATGGAGTCCCCACGCCGTGCGTCTTCTCGTGTCTATTCATCGCTTCCTATTGAGTGTTGAAGTGATGACCGGGTCCCTTGAGAAAAGCAATCGGATTTCCCAATCGGATTTCGGTATATCGTATTAGCTTTGTTGCAAACACAAGTTTCGGATACCAACATGTTTTGTTCAGCAGGATAATCTCCACACAAAAGACACGTTGAAAAAAACGCCGACTTCAAGACGAGGGAACGTTGTGTACGGACTCGTTCCCGATAAACCCTACTGCTTCCGAGTTTCAAACACTGTGGGCTAAACCCTTTAGGATGCTTCTTCCACCGGCGACTGTTGAAATCTAAGGCTTGTGATCAGAAAGTGCTCGTATACATCGTTAGGAGGAATTGGGATCAGAAAACTGTTGGAGGACTCTTCGTCAAACAGAAGGTCACAAAGTAAACGAGGAGGTCATTGTTATTTGATCATGCACTCCCATTGGTTCAAAATAGAAAATACACTTCAATAACCAGGTAAGTGCACGTCTCTAAGACGGCAGTGCATGCCATCAAACCTCCATTAGCATCGGGGTTCCCTACTCCAGATAATTCTCCTCTACACATGCATGGTAATGGGAGGAAGCGGGGTCACTGTGTGCTGTAAACTGATATGTGTGTGTGTGTGTGTGTGTGATATAATTATCCTCTGTGTTGACTCACAAACAGTCCACCTCTGTCACTGCTGCTCCTGCCCTCTCCTGCCAATCAAAGCCCTCCATCACACCTCCTCCTCCACACGCACACAAGCACACACACACACACACACACACACACACACACACACACACACACACACACACACACACACACACACACACACACACACACACACACACACACACACACACACACACACACACCCACACACACACACACACACATCTAACTCTTCACAGTGATTTGATTCCGATGTCTTTCCTTCAATCACTTTCTTGGATGATTTATGTCTCCTTCTTGGCCTCTATCCCTCCTTATCTCGCTCCCTCTCCCCCTCCTCTCTCATAGTATCTCCTTTGTAAATGGATCCTTGGCCCCGGCCTGCATTTGCATGGGCGGGAGCCAATAAGGCGTTTGGCTGCGAGAGAGAGAGGTGGAGAATCTCATT
>CM070498.1:6436511-6509011 GCA_036324585.1 Champsocephalus esox | reverse complement strand
GATAGCTAGATAGATAGATAGATGGATGGATAGATAGATAGATAGATAGATGGATAGATAGATAGATAGATAGATAGATGGATAGATGGATAGATAGATAGATAGATAGATGGATGGAGAGATGGATAGAGAGATAGATAGATAGATGGATGGATAGATGGATGGATAGATGGATGGATATATAAATAAATAGATAGATAGATAGATAACATAAAAATACATATTCATATTCCTGTGTGTGGGAGAGAAACTCCCTCTGAAGGGAACACAGGGATTGTAGCCTTTGCAGACCATTGACGTGCACTAAAACCTGTATAACACACTGCAGGGGAGAGAACCCCCACCGAGCAGAACAGGGACATGCTAACCAACACTAAGACTCCTGCATCAGAATAGAACACTAAAGTTTGAGCAACGCTCCGAGTCTGAACGACTTTACTCTAAGCCGGCGGTGAGGTAGATATAAATAATGTGGCAGGTTGAGGATGAGCCTGAATGCCACGCTCAGACAGACGTGTCTTCAGCGTCTCCTCGGGCGATCCTCAGTGAGAAAAGCTGTGAACCTAATGCCGCTGCCTGCTGAATGATGGTGGGCGGCAGGGGGCTGAGGCACCTGAAGCTGCTGCAGTTTAACATATGGCTCGGTGCTAATGCAGCCCTCCAGACGCTCCTGTCTGTGTTGTTAAGTGCCGGCAGTGAACTTCTAGCCGCGGCAGCAGCGACCTGAGACTGCACAGCTTCCCGGAGAAGATAATCTGATGGTAATTACCATGGGGTGCCAATAAATCACTCACAATCATGTCATGAACATGAAGGGGCCCTTCATGAGTCATTATGACTTCACGGAGACGAGCGAGCGCGTGCCTTTTCGCCCTGAACCTCGCCCGCTTTGTATGAAAGTCCCTTCATTATCCCGCCCCCTTCATTCAACTCACATGACAGCCAGGGCTTTTCTTCTTCTGCTGCCTCCTCCTCCACACTTCCTCACGTCACCGGTCACAAAGAGCCGCACAAAGCTCCATGAAGCGGCGGCGATGCGTTCAGGGGGTCAGAGGCTGGAGGTAATCACAGACTTTCCAGCCCTTCATTATCGTCGATGGCTTGATTGATGAGTTTCGAAACAGTGATTCATTCAATTTGCATTATTAACTATCCATCCATCTACTTTTGATATCCTCTGTGCACGGTGGCAGGGTGGTTCTTATCCCAGCATGCACTGGGGGAGAGGCTGCAATTACAGAGGGTGGTAGTTAGTTTTGAACATGACTGCAAAGGATCCAACGCATCGGGAAAGACGTTTTTCTTTTTGCCGCGCCACTTTGTCATGCGTAGTTGAAATCCTGTTCGGAGCTTCACGAACCTGCAAAACCACCGTCTTTTTCATATTATCTAATTAGTCTGGAATTTACCAACGAAGTCCAAGATTTGATTACGAAACTAACATTATTAATGGGGTTTCTTTTTCACGGTGTAGAAAAAGGTAATGTCAGCATCACAGACCATAGATGGAAGCAATCAACCTGAATGTGACATGTAGTTATTCTTTGTAACGTAACATCTCATTCGAAGAACTTTGTATATCCACAACTCCATGGTAACTGGGCAAACTCAATATGCAGTTGATGTATCCCAGCTTCAGGTCGAGTTACTACATTCTTCCAGAACGTTCAACAATATCTCGTGGGTTTCTTGCTCAGTAGCTCTTTCGATTTGATCTTAAGACCTTTTGGGAGTTCTTATCGGAGGCTTGAAGTCAATTAAACCGATAAAGCAGACCTGGGGAATTTGTCAAACTCAAAGGTGAAAATATGTCCAAATAGACGCCAAATGGAGGAAGTACTTACACAAAACTAAATGAAATGTGTAGACACTGTTGGAAAATCTGGAACATCTTCACATCTGGCCACAGGTCCCCAAAGTACAGCAGAAGTTCAAATTAAAATATGCAACGAATAGTTTTTCCATGGTTTTAATGTCACGATTTAAATCTTTGTATCCCTCTCGTATTTCTTCTTCCTCTGCTCCTCTGTGCTTCCGTGGGTGCTTCTTTAATTTGAGCCTGTGGTCAGGAAGCTCTCCGAAGAGCGCTCGGTATCTCCAGAGGCCATCCCAGGAACAGAAAGGTCAAATAAAAAAACAGAAATTAGAAAAAAAATGATTTCCATCCCTCCTCCCTTCCGGTGGATCTCCATATCTAACGAGCGTGGAGGTGACTCTAACGACCTGGCTCCAGTGAAAGCCAGCCAATTAGAGCGCCCGATAAAGGAGAGTGCTTTTTTCCGTTGGCCTCAGAGCATCTGAAGCTCACGGTGCTGAACATCTGGACCGAGCTCGAATGTTTCCAGTTGCCAGGCTTAATTGTCATTTGCACATCAGTGCAAGAGAATCAAAGTCAAAGTTATTGTCAGTCTTTCAGTGTGTGTGTACAGACAGAGATCAAAATACTGTCCCCACAATCCCAAATGCAATACTAAGATAAGATATATACCGTACAGTACACAATCACACACATTTGTACATATTACCTATTATTGTACATTAAGACCTAAATAAAAGCACAACCATCAATATATACAAAATAACAGTCACTTAAATATCTTTGAGAAACGTGCATTAGTGCAAGACTGTCCATAGCAGCGCAAAAAGAATGCTTTGAAATGTACGAGTAGCACACATAAAATAGAATATAATATAAATAGTGCAAGCAAATAGAATTATATATGAGATAAATAATTTGCAAAATGCATACGGATGAATGTTTATGGATGTTCTTTAAAAAGTTCAGGTGTTTAATAATCTTATGGGCTGTGGGATGAAATAGTCCCTGAGTCTGGGGACCGTGCTGACGGGTCCATTAGGAGACTGTGTGTGGTGTGGTGTGTGTGTGTGTGTGTGTGTGTGTGTGTGTGTCTGTCTGTGTGTGTGTGAGCCAATACTGGAAATGACACGTCAGCAGAAGGTACACAGAACACCCGTCCAAACCCATCACAAAGAACCTGAGCTAACCGTTAGCGCTGGTGTATCCGTGTTCAGAGACTCAATGAGCTGCTGGGGATTTAAAGAGTCCTCTCCTGCTGATGTTCAGGTGTATATCAGTATGTGTCTCTACTTTAAAGAGTCCTCTCCTGCTGATGTTCAGGTGTATATCAGTGTGTAGTGTCTCTACTTTAAAGAGTCATCTCCTGCTGATGTTCAGGTGTATATCAGTATGTAGTGTCTCTACTTTAAAGAGTCCTCTCCTGTTGATGTTCAGGTGTATATCAGTGTGTAGTGTCTCTACTTTAAAGAGTCCTCTCTTGCTGATGTTCAGGTGTATATCAGTATGTAGTGTCTCTACTTTAAAGAGTCCTCTCCTGCTGATGTTCAGGTGTATATCAGTATGTAGTGTCTCTACTTTAAAGAGTCCTCTCCTGCTGATGTTCAGGTGTGTATCAGTATGTAGTGTCTCTACTTTAAAGAGTCCTCTCCTGCTGATGTTCAGGTGTATATCAGTATGTAGTGTCTCTACTTTAAAGAGTCCTCTCCTGCTGATGTTCAGGTGTATATCAGTATGTAGTGTCTCTACTTTAAAGAGTTCTCTCCTGCTGATGTTCAGGTGTATATCAGTATGTAGTGTCTTTACTTTAAAGAGTCCTCTCCTGCTGATGTTCAGGTGTATATCAGTATGTAGTGTCTCTACTTTAAAGAGTCCTCTCCTGCTGATGTTCAGGTGTATATCAGTATGTAGTGTCTCTACTTTAAAGAGTCCTCTCCTGCTGATGTTCAGGTGAATATCAGTATGTAGTGTCTTTACTTTAAAGAGTCCTCTCCTGCTGATGTTCAGGTGTATATCAGTATGTAGTGTCTCTACTTTAAAGAGTCCTCTCCTGCTCATGTTCAGGTGTATATCAGTATGTAGTGTCTCCACTTTAAAGAGTCCTCTCCTGCTGATGTTCAGGTGTATATCAGTATGTAGTGTCTCTACTTTAAAGAGTCCCTCCAAGTGTTTGTCCAGGTATCTAGTTATTGTAATGGGAACTATTGTAAAGTAAACAATACAAAACAAACTGTCCCTTCTTCCTTGTTGGTCCGCACTTTCCCGCTTCATTTGATCCCAGAGTGCGTTGCGTTCCCTCCGTCTGCCATATTGCATTCTGGGTGTAATGTGCCCCGGGGCAGTATTAGATTCAGCCGGTATCCGCCGTATTTGTTCACTTTACCCAGTCGAGTACACAGCGGCGTACAGTGCGGCTCCTCGTCCACTTAGCGCTCTGCAGATAAGAGCCGTCTTTATCGTGCTTATCTCTCAGAAGATAAAATACACTCAGAGGCCGAGTGGAAACGAGATGTGGCAACAAAGCGCATCTCTAAACGAGGAGGTGTTTCTTCATTTCCAATAATGATGGCCTATATAGAGCGTGAAATTCTCCCAACTCAGTGTGAGAGGAAACGTGTGTTTCTGTGTGTGTGTGTGTGTGTGTGTGTGTGTGTGTGATAGAGGCGCGGCGGCATCATTTGAGTGTAGAAAGCGTTCAGTCCAAATAAGTTAGCGCATCTAAATGAGCGAAGGGAAGGTTGCAGAGGGACAAACCTGAATCCCATTTTCTGCATCGCTTCACCCGTTCAGACGTGTGTGTGTGTGTGCGTGTGTGTGTGTGTGTGTGTGTGTGTGTGTGTGTGTGTGTGTGTGTGTGTGTGTAAAACAATGTGTTTGCCAGGTTTGACCAGGAGAGCTTGGACCAAGCATCGCCCAAACCTCCGTCTGACCTCTGAATGCCACACGTAGTGGACTTTTTTAGTTCCTCCTCCTCCTCCTCTTCGTCCTCTTCATTCATCCTCCTCTTCCTCCTCCTCAGATCTGTTTGCAGATGATGTTTCAGGACGAGTTGCCGTCAGACTGCAGATAGAAACTTTGTACACCTGAATATGAGATAGGAATTTAAAGCGAGCCGTCAGCGAGTCCTGGAATATGGAATCAGAGTTTGACGGCAGTTTAAAGGCTGAATACTGAGCAGCTCACCGGGTAAATCCACATTTCTACTCACTCTAAAGTGGACTGAGAAGAGGATGCAGCCATTTTGGTGTAAAAACCAGTCCTAATCGCGTCCAGTTTCGCAAACTCAGTCCTGGAACCAGCCCATTATTCGCTGTTAGGTCCATACCTGTTTCGGTTGTGAATAAGCATACCTTAAAGCAGGGGTGCCCAACCTTTTCTGAACCAAGAGCTATTTTTAAAGTTGCCAGTCTGCCGAGATCTACCAGTCCAAATAGAGAGAGGGGGGGAGCTAAAGAGAAGCTGTTCGCGAACGACGAACTTAAAGAACTGTAGGAAACAGTTCCCCTCCGAAATACTGGATGTTCCATCTACACAGAGTTGGACTCAGTTAGACAACTACCACAAATACAATGAAGTACTTTGCTGTTGGACTCAGTACTAGTTGGACTTCAACCACAAGTAGGCTACTATGAAGTTATTTTACTGTGTACTTTCAGTTATTCTCTGTCAAACTCCTGTGGCAGAAAATCATTTTATCTCTCATCAAATATAGCAGAAAACATGCAGTTTGACAGAGGATTAAAACTGTAATCAGAGCCCTCTCATCTTAGCTACACACACACAGGAGCGGGACATCCTCCTCAACCTGTCCGCCATAAATACCTCAGAGGACGGATAGCTGAACCGTAGCGTCCAGTTAGCTTAGCCGCTAGCTTAGCGATACATACACACAGCGTTGTATCCTCCTCCCCCTGTCGGCCCTAAAAGATTCAGAGGGCGGATAGCTGAGCTCCATAGCGTCCCGCTAACGTGAAACACACACACAGCGTTAGCGGGACATTCTCCTTCTCCTGTCGGCCCTAAAAGCTTCAGAGGGCGGATAGCTGGGCTCCGTAGCGTCCAGCTAGCTTAGCCGCTAGCTAAAGGTAAACATAGATGGGTACATAGAATATGAATAAATCGTCACCGATGTAGAGGATACATTTTTCTATTCACTTTGAACTCGGCCAAATGGAGTTTAATGCTTTGGGATTTAAGTTAGGCCACATAGTACGTGCATGGGTTTGAAAGTATAACGTGCTAGCCTGCTGTAATACATCGTATAGTCAGTCAGGCACACATTTATGAGAGATTTGCACAATGACCAATTATATTTCTTAAATGATATGTAGCCTATTCCCAGAGCATAATTTATGGGGCACCAACGTGAGGTGTACAATGTGTTTTAATATCATACATTTTACGCCAGAAAACTTCGTGTACGGACTTCGGCAGTAGTGAAGACACACTGAACGAATTAAGTACAAAGACGAATCGTTCGCGAACGTGCAAATCACCAGAAGTCGTTCGCGAACCGGTGAACGAATCTTTAAAGTGAACTGAATCAAAAGATTCGTGTCCCCGAAGGGAATCTAAATGTGCCCACTGCCCACCAGCCGCGCCCCGACACATGGGGTGACGCCGGCCAATCACAAAGCTTTGATGCGTTCAAGTGCATTATTCTGGCACAGGAAGATTATGTTACAGGACATTAACGATACAACTGAATATTGTTGTTCTATTTTTAGACACATCTCGCGATCGACTGGTTGGGCACCCCTGCCTTAAAGGGACCCTATTAGGTTTTTTCTGGATTTCCCGTTCCTGTAGTGTGTGTGTAGGTATTTGTGCTAAAATCCCAAAAGTTTGCTTGTTTCGCGTGCCGTCTTGTAGTTCCTGATTCATCCATATATATATATATATATATCCATATGTTTCACCCATTTGTTCACATCTGCAACAACATGTTCATTTATCTCTACCGATTCAATTTGATAAAATATCTGTATTTTGTCTGTTATACAACTTCTATGCAGTTTTTCTAGCAAGTACCTTATCTAGTTTGATCAAACATATCCGATAGTTAGTGTTGATGTAAAACTATATATTAATCCCCTACCGTGGCTATGATTATTTACAGACTTTAAAACACTGCAGCACTACCTTTTGATTATTGCCCAATGACTTCAATTGCAATCGTGATATGATGTTGACGTTTGAGGGAATGATTATTCTGTAACTTAATTCACATTATCATTGAAAAATACATTTTAGATTTAGATTGTTTAAGAACATCTGCACCAAACAGGATTTTCTTTAAGTATTTTTTGTTATGGCCGGGTCTTTTCTGCAGCTGCACAAAACTTCATTCAGATATTTTCCACACATATTTGGACTTTTACCAAATATCGGTCGTACTGCGATTGTAAATGCATGGTGCAGCGTTACAGCAGCTGACGGAGAAAGAGACTGCAGCAGAGACTTTACCCAGAGACATGACACGGTGTCAGAAATCCTCCTGCATTCATCTTTCCTTCATCTCGTCTTCATCTTCATCTTCTTCATCCCCTCTGCTCTGACGCCTGCAGGTTATTTGTTCTGCTGTCCATCATCATTTCTCCTTTTACTTCCTGTTGTAATTACTCCTCCAGTCTCTGTCAGTGTGAGAGGACGAGGACACTCACTCAGGGTTTGACCTCTGTTCCTGTCAAAGTTGTCATATTTCCCGCTGCACTTGGACACCTCTCGCCAGTTGCATGCATAGACTGTATATATGTTGCATGACTTTGTAAAGAAGCCACTGGCATGTTGGTGTATTAATAATAAAAGTAAAAAAGAAAAAGAAATAATTTAATAAAAGAAATACGGAAAAAAAAACGGTGTATTATTAATAAATACAACACTTTTTTAAAGCTATAATAATATTACAATTAATAACAATGAACTGTATTTACTGTATTTAAAGGGCTTTCAAAGTCACGTGACATAAATAATGTCCGCGGGGTCTTAAAAAGTATTACAAGTTGATAAATCAATTTAGCGAAAATGAAGGCTATTAAAAATCATTTTCCAAGGTGTTACATTTTGTATCTTGTTTCCAATAAGTATCTAAATGGTCCAGAGAGGTTGTGTTCTACAGTCTGCCTGAATGTAGTCATGGCGTAGGTGTGTAGTGTGATTCTGTGGAGTTTATTGATGGCATCCCGTTGGGTTTGACGTCATCTGAACAGGACGTCGCACGCTCACTGCTTGATAGCGCGAAGGTCCGTTTACGCCGGTTGCTAAGCAACATCGTTATGGGGAAATGCAAGTCTGCGTCCAAATGGTTGGAAGATAAGGAGGAAGGACAATCCATACTGTATATAGTCAATGTGAGGTGAAGTGTGTCGCCAAGGTAACCGGTTAGAACTCAAAGTGGCGATGAGGCCTTAAAATGTATGGAAACAAAGTTCCAAACATACTTAAACTTCCAAAAATACTTAAAGATCCAAAAATACTTAAACTTCCAAAAATACTTAAAGATCCAAAAATACTTAAAGTTCCAAAAATACCTTACATTCCAAAAATACCGCAAGTTCCAAAAATACCTTAAATTCCAAAAATACTTAAAGATCCGAATATACTTAAACTTCCAAAAATACCACAAATGGTTGGAAGATAAGGAGGAAGGACAATCAATACTGTATATAGTCAATGTGAGGTGAAGTGTGTCGCCAAGGTAACCAGTTAAAACTCCAAGTGGCGATGAGGTCTTAAGATGTACTGAAAGGGTCCAAATATCCAAAAATACTTAAAGTTCCAAAAATACCTTAAATTCCAAAAATACTTAAAGTTCCAAAAATACTTAAAGTTCCAAATATACTTAAACTTCCAAATATACTTAAACTTCCAAATATACTTAAACTTCCAACAATACCAGACATGGTTGGAAGATAAGGAGGAAGGACAATCCATACTGTATATAGTCAATGTGAGGTAAAGTGTGTCGTCAAGGTTACCGGTTAAAACTCCAAGTGGCGATGAGGTCTTAAGATATATTGAAAGGGTCTTCAAAAAGGTCTTAAAAGTCCTGATCTGGTCTTAAAAATCCTGCATATACCCTGTATACAGTACGTCAGATTGCCGGGCAGTTTAACAAGTATATAAAGCTCCTGGTCTAAAGTGAAGGTAATGGCCTACTGCTGTTTTATCTCCTTTTGAACGGGATCTTTGGCAGGTTTGTTTTGATGTCCTCCTCTTACTCTCCTCCTTCTTCTCCGCGCTGTCGTGAGAAAACACTGTGAAGCTCCATGATGGCGTTTAATTTCCACCTCTGTCGTTGTATTCCCTTTGTCTTGTCTTGTTTGCGTCTGCTGGTGAAACTTCAGAGGTCTTTCTTTCTGTCAAAGAAATACACTTTACCTCACAGTAAAGTGTTTCAGTCCAATCCTCACAGATGAAGATCTCTCAGACACTTCACAGTCCATTTCTTAAAGTGTTAAATGCATTAATACATGTAAATTGCATGACTTGAAGTGTGAACGAGATAATTTCCACCGCAGCGCCTCAGAAGTGATGCTAAAGTCAGGAATTAAGTTTAAAATGCATCAAAGCGCGGAGAAACAGTGTTGATAAACAGCCGCACTCCTCAGTCTGTTGCTTTTTAATCTACCAGCCGCATGTTCCAGCGATTAGACACGTCCCATCGGCAAGCTAATTTAAACATTTTTTAAAACGTATTTATTGACATGCATATCTTTCTGCAGCATTAATATTTCACTCCTGATATATGATGTGCCTCCTTCTCTTATTTAGTACATCGGTACTACGTGATATTTAATAAAACCTTTAGGAATATTGTAAGAACGCTTTAGCAACATAACAACAACGTACGCAGGATTTCAAAATGTTTTAGGAGATCAGAAACTTTTTTGAGGATGTTTTAATATGCGTGTGTGTGTGTAGCTAACATATGGTCTCTCGAAACAAGCTCTGCATCTGAATGAGCTAACACACACACACACACACACACACACACACATATGGGTAGTATATTGCTTCTTGTGTGCCCTCTGACCCCTCTGAAGTAGTTTAACTGTTATCAGCTATAAATAGAAAGACGTGTGTGTGTGTTATCAGGGCAACCAGCAGCTCTGATCTACCCCGTAAGTCACCGAAGCTCCTGCTGTCTATTGATCTGGCAACCCTCCCTGACACACACACACACACACGCACGCACAATTTCATCGCCTGCCAACGTGTTCACTGAACACCGTCCATACAGATGGTCGGAACTGATGAAGAGGGAGAAATATAGTGTGTTCATCAAATACCAACAACATCCAACCTCCTTTTTAATTGTGTTCCTCCTCGTTTTCCTCTTCAATAGATGATTGAAGAATCTCTCCTTCTCCCTTCTCTTGTTTGACCTCAATAAAGATCAGTAACGGCTAAATAAAAAACGGATATTAAGGTGGAATTAAATAGATGTTAGACAAAGAATATACACACATAGGAGGAAGTGAACAGTTACACATACATACAAACAGTCAGTGCTCTTATTATTGATTTTCCAGCAGGTATACACACACACACACCCACACACACACACACACACACACACACACACACACACACCACACTCAGCCAGAGTAGTGGTTTTGGATGAGATTTGGCTCGAGGCGTTCTAATGACTTGTTGACCTCTCTGTGGTAGCTCAGAGACGTACTGTACAGTGTGTGTGTGTGTGTGTGGTGTGTGTGTGTGTGTGTGTGTGTGTTTGTCTTTTTATTTGACACAAACTCTCTCTTGAATTTTTTGTAATAAGAGTTGTTTTACTCTTATTTTCATTTTGTGAGTATCCGCGACTTCTATGTTTCATTAAAACAGCTGTTGCTAACAAGCGTCATCACACCCAACATTAGCCGCCTTTAGCTTAGCGGTGGTGACATGAAGTCATGTGACCGTGCTGTAGTTCCTTTATTAGACCCTCCAGAAAAACGCGGGCAAAAATCCTTGATTATGCGATCAAACACGCGGGTTTTATGTGATTTTATGCGGTGAAATTGCGGGAAGTTGCAAAATATGCGGAAAAAATAAATATTGGGCTTTCTTATTTATTTACTCTCTCTCACACACAACCTGCCACTAACGTTAAACCCCTTTACTATTCAATTACACACACACACACACACACACACACACACACACACGCTTCTCCGCCTCATTCTGTTTTCATGTACTCGTTCGTTATCTGACCAGCTTCAATCTCGTAGGCTTCTCACCTCGTTTCTTGCAGCCCTCCAAAGGGTTTCGGAGGTCGATGCCTCGGTGAACGTGAGTTGTTTCTTTCTTGTCCGCAGCGGCAGAAAGCATTTTCGAATCTTTGAGTGAATCAAAGTGGGTCGTCACCGTCGATGTTCTCTTATGCTCCAACACACAGTTGCACGGGGTGCAGAATAGTTTCCCCCCACTTTCATGCAAGACATCGGGGAATTGCTTTGCCCGGTCTTTAGCAGAAATGTTCGTCGGTAAATGAGATGGATTAGATTTTTCATCGTGTGAGCTCCACACCTTCACTCTACGGTGTTGTTTACCTTCTGTGATGCGCGAGCTGATGACGTCGCGCATCATCATCACTTCACGTCAAGATGAGTTAACTTTTTTTTTCAACTTTGTGTGGAAAAATGCGTGAATTATGCGGCCTTTTGATAAATATGCAGCTTTTTAAAAATCTGCGCCATTTTGCTGATTATGCGGGAAATTCTGTGATCGCAGAATCGCGTTTTTCTGGAGGGTCTACTTTATAGCCCAACATTAGCCACCTTTAGCTTAGCGGTGGTGACGTGAAGTCATGTGACCGTGCTGTAGTTCCTTTATAGCCCAACATTAGCCACCTTTAGCTTAGCGGTGGTGACGTGAAGTCATGTGACCGTGCTGTAGTTCCTTTATAGCCAATTTAACGAAATCCAATGGAAAAATACCATTGGACTTTGGTCAAGGGAGCCCTTGCTATGCTTACAACTATAACAAAAAAAAATGTTATTGAGTGAGATCTTGCCACACTTTTGGACTATTATTCTCCATCCCATTATTAATTGAGGAGCTGGTCATGCTTTTCTGCAGATTGTTGACTGTTTCCTAACTTTACCTGGAATTTCTGCCTATCCTTACCCGTCAGTACCGGAGTGTTTTTAACACACACTCACATGAAGTAGGAAAGTAAAGTTTGATCGCAGCAGGTCCGGTCCCTCTTCCTCCCCGCTGGCTGCGATGCTGCCGAGAGGAAGAACAAAGACTGTGGGACGTCAGGGGAAAGAGAGACACAGAGATGCAGGTAGAAACAAAGTTTTAGAAAGATGGAGAAAATAAACGAACCAGCTACAAACGGAAAGCTGAACAAAAGATAAAAACAGGTGGATGAGAGAGGGAAGGGAATATGGGAACAAAGTAGGGAACAGACATGAAAGATTAAATATAGAATAAAGACACAAATATAAGGGATGGTGGAAAGGTCATTCCGGGGTAATTTTCACTTCTCCTCAATTGATCTTGTGTCGAGATTGTTTTTCTCAACTCTACTTTTACGCCCTCGTTACAGGCCAAATTAATAATCAAAGATAATGCAATCCCTCCTGTTCATCAACACATTGCTTTATATAGAGGTGCAGTAATGTGTCCTTAAATCTGAAATGAAGTCAGCATTTTAACACTTCTGGTTCCCTCGTCTTAAAGTCAATGGTTGTTTTGAACGTGTTTTTGGTTAGCTTAAAAAAGGTCTGCTAACAAGTATCAAAATAGGACTTTTAAACGCCCAACATTAGCCACCTATAGCTTAGCGGTGGTGACGTGAAGTCATGTGACCGTGCTGTAGTTCCTTTATAGCCCAACATTAGCCGCCTTTAGCTTAGCGGTGGTGACGTGAAGTCATGTGACCGTGCTGTAGTCCTTTATAGCCCAACATTAGCCACCTTTAGCTTAGCGGTGGTGACGTGAATTCATGTGACCGTGCTGTAGTTCCTTTATAGCCCAACATTAGCCTCCTTTAGCTTAGCGGTGGTGACGTGAAGTCATGTGACCGTGCTGTAGTTCCTTTATAGCCCAACATTAGCCACCTTTAGCTTAGCGGTGGTGACGTGAAGTCATGTGACCGTGCTGTAGTTCCTTTATAGCTCAACATTAGCCACCTATAGCTTAGCGGTGGTGACGTCAAGTCATTTGACCGTGCTGTAGTTCTTTTATAGCCAATTTAACGAAATACAATGGAAAAATCCCATTGGTGCTTATAACTTCCGGTTCGGTCAAAAAAATACCATTCTGTACTGTTCGGAGTTATTGTATCAACTATAACAACAACAAAACGTGTGACCGTGCTGTAGTTCCTTTACAGCCTATATCGTTAGCTTCTTAATTCCTGCCGATTGCATTCACTGCTTTAAAGGTGGGGTCATTTTGGAGAAACCAGCTGGAGTGGCGAGAATTTGAAAAAACACAGCCGGAAGAAATCTGCCACTTCCTCACAGAGCCCCTCCCCCAACACACACGAACGCGCACATGACCAATGAGGGCAGAGATCAGTGTGTGCCCCGATGGAAGGCTGACAGGCAGGTAGGCCGTCCAGTTACTTTAGCCGGGCCGGCTCAGATGATTGGTCGTGCTTTTTACAGCGCCGCGGCTTCCACAGATGAATTGTTTTATGGATTTGTTGTCAAAGCACTTCAGATATTCATTGCTATCGGGATGATAAGAGCATTCCATGGAATATAACACACAGTGTATCTCGAGCCGGTTTCTCAAACTTACCGACCGCACCTGCTTTAAGTATGTTAAACATTTGTTGGCCACAATGTAAATATTTGTATTTCTTGTGTAGAGTTACTCACGTTTGAGCATCTTTCCAGTATGGATGTCCACCAGGTAGTGTAGACTTCCTGTTTAGCTGAACGTTGGTTTTGGACATGATTGGTTGCCTGCAGAACTTTCCAATATAAAACCAAGTTGTCGGATACTTTCCTGGAAATGTGCTGTCAAATTAGCAACACCTTCACTCTTGACTAGAAACGTCCTGTTATTTTCAGCTGCTAAATGTAGGCGCATTGTGTCTGAAGCTGACACTGGACTACTGTTAATATATTTTCACTTTTTTTAGCTACATATCTCTGCGTCCTTGTCACAAGGTTTTTAACCATGTCCTAGTCTAATAAAAAGGTACAGTGATGCCCTGTGGAGTTCACGGTACAATCCAAGATGTCCTTCCTTTTAGAGAAGTCCGGCAGTTCTACATTACCCATCGGTCTTAATGATTGTTGGCTGTATTTCTACCGTCATTACAACTTTTTACCATCTTTGTACTTCATATCTTGCCTTTTTCTTTGAAGGATCTTTGACATCCGTTCTAAAAGGGTTCGATATACCTTAAATGCCCTCTCCTCTCCTAACTTACTTCTGCAGCTGCCACATCCTTTTAAGATCCACTATTTTCCACACTGTCGAATTCGTGGTAGAAGTCAAGATTTCCTTCCTTTAAGAGAAGTCCGGCAGTTCTTCATTATCTGTAGGTTTCTATGTTCTACTGATTGGTGTTTATTGACTGCTTTGTGATGCAAAATGACAGCTCAATGCACTTGTATTTTGTAGTCCTATAACTTGGAGGTAGGGACTTTAAAAAGCAGCTACTTTGGGAATGTTTTGTCTTTTTTCTCTTACCTTAAATATCACTTATTAATACCGTCTTTGTACTTCATATCTTGCCGTTTTCCTTGAAGGATTCTTTAACATCCATTCTAAGAGGATCCGATATACTTTAAATGCCCTTTCCCTCTCCTAACGTACTTCTGTGTTATGCAGCTGCAGCGTCTTTCAAAGCAGCTGAAGTTGCACTGAATCACTTTTTTCCACATGAAGTTTAGTTGGTGAAGCAGTTTTCCTCGTGGGAGCAGCATCGCCGCGCTCCAGCCTCGATGACGGACTCCGCTTCTGTTTGAGGGCTTTTTACTTTTAGATTTCCAGCAGGGGAGGGAATAGAACATGTCTGTCACACTTTATTTCCTACATTGAAAAAAGAAAAGACAGAGTCCTCTGCCAACTCGGAAACGACACAGAGTCTGACAGGGAAGTTTATCTGCAGCCTTCCTAATGTTCTCAGTCAAATTATCTCTCTGCACAGTTCTGCTTCCTTTTCAAGACGATTGCAGGTTCCTTAGAGCTGCTTCCTTTCAGCATGAAGGACAGCGAATTATCACTGTGGAAATAAGGATGTGCACTGCTGTAAATCTCTGGTGTTGCATGGATTTACGAGTAAACATAAAAAAGCAGGGTACTTATCATTTATGTTCCTCGTTTTGCTTGAGTGTTTCCGAGAGGAAGTGGATCTTCTTTTTCCGTGTTCCAGTTTTGGTCTTTTATTCTTTTTATGTGCTGCTTAATATTTGTCAAAGGCTAAAATATGGATGACGATAAATCTACTTAATCTCATTTAAAGATGCTTGAAACGAGATTAAAAAGTCATTTCATTTTAAACAAAATTCACGTTTTATTGGATTTAACAAAAGACTTGCGCCGGTGGAGTCCACTCACCTTTACACATATAACAACAAACACATGCTGGCATTTGTTGTTGCACAAACAACTCTGAATGTCCCCTGAGATAAGGCTAAATCGATTCATCCCAGACGTTGCCTGTACAGCACCTGTCACATGTCGTTTGTTATTCTTTCTGTATCATTTTGTGTCAGTTATTGCAGTAATGCATCAAAGAGAGAAAACAGACTGTCGGTTTTAATTCAGGAAAAACAACCATAACTCTTTACTGACCAACAGTGCAGCAGTCAGACATGCAAGTCTGTACTTTCTTTTCTACCAGAATAATCTTTTTAAATGATGCACATTGAAGATTAATTACCTAAACAATAGCTTGTATTGTGGTTTTGACGCAGGACAATCTTCTGTTTCAGTGAGGTTCATTGTTATCGATGTTATGCAGACAATGTCATATTTGACCAACCAAACACCACAACATTTGAAGTTTAAAGTTCATTTTCGCTCCTATTTCTTTTATTTCTACAAATATATCCCTTTAAAATGATGCCAATGTAGGATTTCTTTTTTCATAAATAGCTGCTTGTTGTGTTTTTGTTGCACGAAAGTCTTAATTCTGTATTGTGGTGTTCCTCAGAGTTCGTTACTGGGTCCCTTTATGTTTGCCTTTGATACTTTGAATCCCATTCAGTAGATCATTTAACGTGTTATGCAGACGATGTCATATTTTAGCACTTTAAGATCTCGTCCATGTTGGCTAAAATCTCCAAGATCAATTGGTATGTTTCACAGCTCTTAAATGGGCGCGAAATAGTTTTCCGATCTCGACAAATCTACTTTTATAAATCTCAAAACCTTATTTACAGTCAAATAAAATGTCAACTACCAAATGCCTTATCGCCGAATGCTTGTTGCAGATTTGTTTAGGCAACTAAAACATTTTGATATAGTTATTTGACTTTTCACACGCTTCCTTCAACAACAAATCAAAGCTGGCCTTTCTAGAAGCTGAAACCACTACAGTAGGAACTTCCCCAGAGATCAGGCTCAATCGATGTATCCCCGAACGCAACGTGACGTTACCTGCACACGCCTGTCACATGTAGTTGTCTGCGTCCGGTCATCAATCAGTCTTCATGTGAGCGGGAATATGAGCGGGCATCCATCAGGTAGACTCTTCCTGTCGGATCAAAACAGGAAGTGGAGACGCTGACAGTCGTCACGCCAAACACACACAATCAGTTCGGAGTCGTGAAGAAAAGACAGAAATGATCAGGCAGGAAACATGAAAAGCTGCTGCTGACAAACAATAACACACACTCTGATGGACGCACTGATGGAGGACGCTGACAACTGAGGCTGCGGTTGAATAGTATTTATAGAAAACAAAAGTATTTTCTTTCCCTCGATATCAATGGACATCAGAATCTGGTTTATTGCCATATAGTTTTACACAAACAAGACATTTGCTTTGGTGTGTGTATTGCTTACGCAGGCTTTAGCTAATCTGAACTAATGTCAGAATACTGCTTTGAACCGGTATTCTGACATCTTGACTGTAACTCTCCTGTATATAAGCATCGTGTTCGGGGAACTATTTGTCCCACGCAGCCCTGTGTGTGATGACTACTTCCATTCTTGCAAGGATAATAAATACATGGATCCGGATATATGATTGACAGTAACTGCCACATCTAACTGGAGGCTCGTAAGTAATGGTTTGTGTTGTAAACCTTAACAAGTATCATTTTGTCTTCTCATAGTTCTTCATGTGTCTTGAGAAACTGATTGTAAAACTGCAGCTGTGGGCTGTTTGATTATTTGGTTTAAAGTTCTGTCGGTTTGATTTGTGATGAACTGGGTTTAATTTAACTTCACAAAGAAGTCCAATTCAGTTTGACTGGCAGTGTTTTGGATTTTGAGTGTCCTATTTCTCTTTCTCATTAAACTGTAACGGAAGCAGTCCGAGATTTAACTAGAACATCAGCAGCTCTATAGCTCGTTTCCCTAATTTTCTGGCAGTGGTTACATTGACACACACACACACACACACACACACACACACACACACACACACACACACACACACACACACACACACACACACACACACACACACAGCTCAATCTCAAGGAGCAGCTCTGAGTGTGTTCCCACTGTGACTTAAGAGATTGCAATGTCCCATTAATAAGCCTTCACCCCTCTCCATGTGCCCCTCACCCCCCTCTCCACGTGCCCCC
The DNA here is from genome assembly GCA_036324585.1 of Champsocephalus esox. Taxonomy (NCBI): domain Eukaryota; kingdom Metazoa; phylum Chordata; class Actinopteri; order Perciformes; family Channichthyidae; genus Champsocephalus; species Champsocephalus esox. The sequence continues at coordinate 6,491,461 of CM070498.1, read as the reverse complement.
CACCGACTCCCTTTCCATATGATCCCCACATGCGTCTTGGGAAATGGCAGCAGCGGCTACAGCCACGGGCTGCGATGCTGCAAATTTATTCACTTTTGTAGGATAATTGAATTTTTCCTTCATAGTAGGCCGATTCCACAGGGGTATAAGTACGAGTGTGTGTGTGTGTGTGTGTGTGTGTGTGTGTGTGTGTGTGTGTGTGTGTGTGGTGTGTGTGTGTGTGTGTGTGTGTGTGTGCGTGTGTGTGTGTGCACACTCTCTTTTTCTCTGGACTATTAATAATTGACTGCTTGGCATGTCTTTCACCGTGCAGATGTATTTCACCTCGCCGCTAATTCGAGCTTTTTCTGATCTGATCTCCAATTTTATATTTTCTTTTTTTCCGATCGGTTGATGTTATTTACAGTCGTATTGACTGATTGTCAGGGAGTTTGTTTGACTGTCTCAGCTTCCCGTTTGATGCGTCAGGGTGTGAGTTAACTTCAAGAGACAGGCGTAAACAGGAACTCTTTAAACCTACAACACTGCTGATTGTGTGATGCACGGAAAACAACATTGACAGGTGTGTAAGTCCGATCTGACAGTGGGACTCACGGCGAGTCACATCGCTCCGTCTCCACGGGAACATTAAAGGAAAATGCGTTTTCTTTTAAAAGCCATCTGAGGCTCATTACACTTGTTCTGTCCGTCACTCCTATCAGATGTGATCACGTTTTACAGGAACGGAGGAACACGAGGCGTCCTGGTTGTCGGATGTTTGTCAGATTCACAAATATTGACGTCTTGGAAGAAACAGTCGAAAAAATGTATTCTCGGGTCCAAGAGACAGAAACGGTTAGTTTAGGAACTCGGGTTAGAACTAGGGTTCACACGGTGGGACGTGTCTTTGGAATAAGACAATAATGGAACAGCAAAGACTTGGAGATCTTGAAATGAAGTCAACAACTGTTCAGTCGCCCTTGGATTGAGCAAGGGGTGGATGAATGTTTAAAGAATTTTTTATTTTTTTTTAAATATATTATTTATTTATTTTTAGTTGAATGAATACCTATAGTGATGATTCAATGTAATACAATGATTTTTATAGTCTGGTACCTGAAAAAGGTCAAATGTCACTTGTTTTGCCTCAATCTTGATACAGGGTACTTATTACATGTTATACTTTGGATTCCTAAAGCTTTTAGGCTACGATCCCATCATCCAAGGCTGGTCTGCACTATAAGTAATGGGTGTTCTTTAGGCGGAGACAGGAATTTACATTTTCATGCTATGTTCCATCTGAATTCACTCTGACACAGAAACATCTATATCAATTCTGACACTTCTGCATCCAACTCACAGATGTAACCTTGCTTTGACAACAACAATTATTCATATAAACCTTTTAGAAGTGAAGTTATGGTCATTTGTTCTGGGAATGTCATTTTCGAGCCTGAAACCTGAAAAACAGGCTCGGGGTTTAACAGGTTAAACAAATTATACGTATAACATTTAAATAACATGTTGTTGCTGATCCCATTATCTTAGGGTATTTTCAACAGAAATCAGTGGTTTTATATGTTAGTGTGAAAACATTTGGGGAAAAATGGATTTGTTAAGGCCACGCATTACATGGACACTCAGGTAAATATCAGGACAACTCTTACGGAGCGTCCACACTACAGCTTCAAAAATAGCTTGGAGCTGGGCGTGTCTGGAGCTTGGCGATTTTATTCAAGCAACACGACCAACAACCAATCACATGAATGTCCCGCCCCCGACATACAAAGCAAAAAACCCCGGGGATTTTATGCGAGCAATATATATATAAACTCCCCAAACAGGCGAAAACCTACCAGTTTCCCCCACTGTCTCTGCCACCTCCCTCCATGCCTGGTTCCTCCGGTTTGTATCCCGGTAGGTGAAGAGGGTCTGGTCATACAAAACCGGGTTATTTGCTACGGCGATAGTTAGCTTCTCCTCCGACTTTTTTTGAAATATAGAAATGAACGGCGGGATATCTCTCCCAGCTTAGACGCGGTTTGATTGGCTACGGCTTCAGCTGTCAGATTTTGGGAAACGGGATTTGATTGGCTGGCGCTGGCTACTCCGGCGTCTCCGGCGGAGACGGACTGCTCTGCTACCCACAATTCAGTTCGGCGAAAAAGCGCGGCTACGTGACGTCACCCCATTGAAAGTGAATGGGCAGATTGGAGCTGTCGACGCTGCAGTGTGGACGGGCCGTTATTAGACGCTTTTATCCAAAGCGAATTACATGCTCAATACTGTGGACTTTCCCCTCAGGATGGGGTGAAGTGTCTTCAGGGACACACCGGCATGCGGACTGCAGTGGGGTTTGAACCTGTGACCCAACCAACGCACAACCCACTGCGCCAAACACCTCTTAATTTCACAGCAGAAAACTGTGGGAGAAAACCGTAGCACGTTAAGCCTTCATTTGCAGAATCTCTAACAGCCCCAGATTGTGTGTTTGGAGTCAGTGGGACTTATCAGAGTAAATGCGGTGTGCAGTTAAATCTGGCAACAAGGCTCCGTGTACATTCCCATAAGAGTGTGTGGAAATGAGAATCTAATACAATCGCTGGCCATTCATCTCGGAAAACAAGACAAAAAGATGAGGCTAACTAATCAGATATGAAAGTCCCACGGTTGCCGGATACAGTGCGGACACCTCCTGCATGAAGAGCACCCCGAAGTAAGTGAGATTAAGTCTGCAGAAAAATGCGAGGGTGGATTTCCTTTTTAAACAGATGCACATGTGCTGCCAGCGTCTCTGTATTCAGGTCAGTCTGTGCATGCAAAGCAAACACAAGCTACGTTCCTCAGCATCTGCAATGACCTCTCTCACACACACACACACACACACACACACACACACACACACACACACACACACACACACACACACTCAAATATTAATGTCCAGGAGAAGCCGTTGTGTTATTGTTCTTGATATAGCTTCAGGCTCCTTCTCTTGCACTGGCTCTCATTCTGAGCCGCCGCAAACACAAAACGCTACGAATAAAACCGTCTGTTCTCGAAGCCGTGGCTCGGACACGCCGCCGAACGCTTCAAATACAATGTTTTTTATGATGGTGTAACACATTAATTATCACAGACCTTGCGGACGGCTGCGCGGCAGGAAGCGCTGGCTTGTTTGCAGGAAGTCGTTGTAAACAGTCGAAGTTAGAGTCGAAGCCGGCGGCGGCGTTGCATCAGCATCTGATGAAACAACAGGGACAGACTCACAGCTTGTCTTTCTGTTTTCACTTACAACTTGAGTTTAATGAGTGGACATCCTGAAGTCGCCAACGCATGAATAACACTCGGGGAAATGTGTGTACATGTATGGCAAAAATATGTAGTATATTTGCATTTGATTGCATAAGTCAGCCGTGTAAAACATGGAGAATATAACACTTCTATGACTAACACAACCTGGTACACAATACATGGTCTTCTTAAGGTGGAGACAATATGTGTTTTCCTACTTTTTAATTACTGTTATATTAGAAACGTGTAAAGAAACTAGAGAATACGCTAGCTTTGGAACCAATCTTTACAAAAAAAACACAAACAAATCATATGTTAAAGGTGGGGTAGGTACGTTTGAGAAACCGGCTCGAGATACACGTTTTGTTATATTCCATGGAATGCTCTTGACATCCCGATAGCAACGAATATCTGAAGTGCTTTGACAAAAAATCCATACAAACATTTCATCTGTAGAAGCCGTGATACTGTAAAAAGTCTGAACTGGACGGCCTACCTGCCTGTCAGCCTTCCATCGGGGCACACACTTATCTCGTGCCCTCATTGGTCATGTGCGCGTTCGTGTGTGTTGGAGGCGGGGCTCTGTGAGGAAGTGGCAGATTTTCTCCGGTTGTGTATTTTCAAATTCTAGCGATCTCGAGCCGGTTTCTCACACTTACCTACCCCACCTTTAAGTTGAACAATGACGATTTAATTGTTTACAAACAACATGTATCGTCCTATTTTCTTTATTTTATAAATTCAGAACAAGTCTGAGGTGAAATGATTTTGGATTTTGGAAACGAGGAGAAGGGGAGGAGCTTGTATGTTCAATAACTCCTCTGCGTGAGGCGGGAGGAAGAAGGTGGAGGAGGAAGAGGAGGAAGAGCAGGGTAGGACAGACTTCGGAAAGCATCACATGTTGATGTTTGGAAGAGAAACAAAGATCTTCATCTTCATCGCTCTCTCCTGCTAATTAGCGAAAGAACAGATGACATTTAAATATCTGTAATTATCCTATTTTAAATCTGTCTCCTTCATTTTCTGCCAAACCCCGACTCCTCTCCCCCTCCTCTTTCCTGTCTTCCTCTCCTCCACTTTCATCTCCACCTCACCTCCCTCCCCCTATCGTCCTCTTTCCCGGCTCTGTGTCGATTAATTAATTGCCGGCTAATTTAATTTCTCAAAAAGTAATAACTTGTTTAAGCATGAATAAAGACTGACAAGGCAAAGTTATAATCTGCCCAAAGTTTAATTAGAGCCGGCAAGGTTTCCACAGAGCCAGACTGTGAAGACCTGAACATCAGCAGGAGAGGACTCTTTAAAGTAGAGACACTACATACTGATACAAGGAGATCATTGAGAAAAGAAAAAAGTTCCCTTGTCAGAGACGAGAGGGGGGAGGGAGGAGATATAGACATATGACCAACAAAAGTAGTGCAAGAAGACACCATCCATTACGGTTAGCGGCCCTCTTGTGACGAGCGGGGAACACAACGCGCTTCTGGTTATAAGAACTGAGGAAAACAAATGTACTTTGTGTCTTTGTCTTTGTGCTGGTTGGGATTAGCTCAGCTTAGCATAACGACTGGAAGCACATCACAAACACGATGAGTTGTGTTTCTTTAAAGAGTCCCTATTGTGCTTTTTTGGGGTGTATGTGTTCTCTTGGTTTCAGTGCATGTAAATGGTCTGCAACGGCTACTAATCCATAAGTTCCTGAACGTGGTAACATCACTATGTAACACTCACGCTTCTATTGGCTAGCTCTCAAACACATACAGTAGGCTAAGGGGCGGGACATCTATAAGCGGTTGACCAATCACAACAGATCCGGCCAGCTAACCAATCAGAGCAGACTGGGCTCTGGTTTCAGACAGAGGGTGAAAAGAGGTGCTGCAGCACAGATAAGAGAAATAAAGAGCTTTTTGAACATTAAAGCATGGAGACATGTAGAGACACTACATACTGATATACACCTGAACATCAGCAGGAGAGGACTCTTTAAAGTAGAGACGCTACACACTGATATACACCTGAACATCAGCAGGAGAGGACTCTTTAAAGTAGAGACACTACATACTGATATACACCTGAACATCAGCAGGAGATGACTCTTTAAAGTAGAGACACTACATACTGATATACACCTGAACATCAACAGGAGAGGACTCTTTAAAGTAGAGACACTACATACTGATACACACCTGAACATCAGCAGGAGAGGACTCTTTAAAGTAGAGACACTACATACTGATATACACCTGGACATCAGCAGGAGAGGACTCTTTAAAGTAGAGACACTACATACTGATATACACCTGAACATCAACAGGAGAGGACTCTTTAAAGTAGAGACACTACATACTGATATACACCTGAACATCAACAGGAGAGGACTCTTTAAAGTAGAGACACTACATACTGATATACACCTGAACATCAGCAGGAGAGGACTCTTTAAAGTAGAGACACTACATCCTGATATACACCTGAACATCAGCAGGAGAGGACTCTTTAAAGTAGAGACACTACATACTGATATACACCTGAACATCAGCAGGAAAATACTCTTTAAAGTAGAGACACTACATACTGATATACACCTGGACATCAGCAGGAGAGGACTCTTTAAAGTAGAGACGCTACACACTGATATACACCTGAACATCAGCAGGAGAGGACTCTTTAAAGTAGAGACACTACATACTGATATACACCTGAACATCAGCAGGAGAGGACTCTTTAAAGTAGAGACACTACATACTGATATACACCTGAACATCAGCAGGAGAGGACTCTTTAAAGTAGAGACACTACATACTGATATACACCTGAACATCAGCAGGAGAGGACTCTTTAAAATAGAGACACTACATACTGATATACACCTGGACATCAGCAGGAGAGGACTCTTTAAAGTAGAGACACTACATACTGATATACACCTGAACATCAGCAGGAGAGGACTCTTTAAAGTAGAGACGCTACATACTGATATACACCTGAACATCAGCAGGAGAGGACTCTTTAAAGTAGAGACACTACATACTGATATACACCTGAACATCAGCAGGAGAGGACTCTTTAAAGTAGAGACACTACATACTGATATACACCTGAACATCAGCAGGAGAGGACTCTTTAAAGTAGAGACACTACATACTGATATACACCTGAACATCAGCAGGAGAGAGACTCTTTAAAGTAGAGACACTACATACTGATATACACCTGAACATCAGCAGGAGAGGACTCTTTAAAGTAGAGACGCTACACACTGATATACACCTGAACATCAGCAGGAGAGGACTCTTTAAAGTAGAGACACTACATACTGATATACACCTGAACATCAGCAGGAGAGGACTCTTTAAAGTAGAGACATACACACTGATATACACCTGAACATCAGCAGGAGAGGACTCTTTAAAGTAGAGACACTACATACTGATATACACCTGAACATCAGCAGGAGAGGACTCTTTAAAGTAGAGACACTACATCCTGATATACACCTGAACATCAGCAGGAGAGGACTCTTTAAAGTAGAGACACTACATACTGATATACACCTGGACATCAGCAGGAGAGGACTCTTTAAAGTAGAGACATTACATACTGATATACACCTGAACATCAACAGGAGAGGACTCTTTAAAGTAGAGACACTACATACTGATATACACCTGAACATCAGCAGGAAAATACTCTTTAAAGTAGAGACACTACATACTGATATACACCTGGACATCAGCAGGAGAGGACTCTTTAAAGTAGAGACGCTACATACTGATATACACCTGGACATCAGCAGGAGAGGACTCTTTAAAGTAGAGACGCTACACACTGATATACACCTGAACATCAGCAGGAGAGGACTCTTTAAAGTAGAGACACTACATACTGATATACACCTGAACATCAGCAGGAGAGGACTCCTTAAAGTAGAGACGATACACACTGATATACACCTGAACATCAACAGGAGAGGACTCTTTAAAGTAGAGACACTACATACTGATATACACCTGAACATCAGCAGGAAAATACTCTTTAAAGTAGAGACACTACATACTGATATACACCTGAACATCAACAGGAGAGGACTCTTTAAAGTAGAGACACTACATACTGATATACACCTGAACATCAACAGGAGAGGACTCTTTAAAGTAGAGACACTACATACTGATATACACCTGAACATCAGCAGGAGAGGACTCTTTAAAGTAGAGACACTACATCCTGATATACACCTGAACATCAGCAGGAGAGGACTCTTTAAAGTAGAGACACTACATCCTGATACAAGGAGATCATTGAGAAAAGAAAAAAGTTCCCTTGTCATTATATTTACCAATTTCACTATATTTCAAAGCAAGTACAGCACAATGACAAACCAGGATCTTTGGGAATCTCTGTGTGTGTGTGTGTGTGTGTGTGTGTGTGTGTGTGTTCATTACTGCACTAAGGATTTGTACTGAGGTTGTGTGTTCCCATGCATACAGACCCAGGTTTACAGCGGTGAATCTTCACTGTTCAGTAAAAACAACAACACTGGTGTTATTTCAGGGATAAATCAAAACTACATATACAGGAAATCATATTACGCTGGAAATATCATCAGGCTCTGCGGTCGTGATGACATTCTGCAGGGAGCTGGGGATTGTTGCAGCTCCATGCAATCATGTACTGTAAACACATGAGGAGGTTAGCATCTCCCTCCCTCCACATCCAATGTGATTTTTCCATTGGATTTTGGATTATTACAGAAAGAACAAACATTTATGATACTTACACACGTTGCTCAGCAGGATAATCTCCACATATTTAAACCACTTTATCATTTCTGACGTAAAAAGCTAACGGTAGGCTATAAAGGAACTACAGCACGGTCACATGACTTCACGTCACCACCGCTAAGCTAAAGGCGGCTAATGTTGGGTTATAAAGGAAATACAGCACGGTCACATGACTTCACGTCACCACCGCTAAGCTAAAGGCGGCTAATGTTGGGCAACAAAGGAACTACAGCACGGTCACATGACTTCACGTCACCACCGCTAAGCTAAAGGCGGCTAATGTTGGGCAATGAAGGAACTACAGCAGGGTCACATGACTTCACGTCACCACCGCTAAGCTAAAGGTGGCTAATGTTGGGCTATAAAGGAACTACAGCACGGTCACATGACTTCACGTCTCCACCGCTAAGCTAAAGGTGGCTAATATTGGCCGTGATGATGTTTAGTCGTCTCATTTAGACACTTGTTAGCACGTATAAGAACAAACGTTTAATCTCTCCAACTTGCGTTAACCACAGACTTTATTTCAAGCTTCTAACCAAAAAAACATTTAAAAAACCATTGACATCAAGACGAGGGAACAAGAAGTGCTAAAATGCTGACTCATGTCAAGGTCTAGGACTCATTCCTGCACCACTACATCCATCGAATAGCTTATTTTCTCTGGACAAGGCAACAAGGCTAACCCTAACCCTAGGTAAGATATTAAGAGCATTTTTTTAGCCACTCAAAATGTTTTTTACCAATGAGTTACCAATGAAAGTTATTGTGTGTTTAGCTTGAAAAGGGAACAAAGTGCCCTCTTGGTCCCCAACATGTTTTTAAAGGACAGTATCGTGGTGAGCGTGTGGGTTGCTGGCGTCTCCACTGATTGCAGCGGGGGAAGCAGCGGCACGTCTGCAGCTTCTCCTGAATGTCTTTGAGCGCACCTCCTCTCACTCCTCCATTGTTCCTATGAGATAAATTGGAGCCATTGTCATCTACAGAGAAAAGGCATTAATTGAAGGTTTTCGTGCTGTAGCTCGTGCAACACACACACACACACACACAAACACACACACACACACACACACTTCAAAGTAATTAAACACGTTCAAGCAGAAGCAGAAAAAGGAGAAGCTTTCTTTTGTGTACATTCGCTTCCATGTATCACCCCGGACTGAGGCACGAGGGGTTTAGCATATCTCTGCGGCTGAAGTGATAGAGCGGAAAAGAGGAAGGAGGAAGACGAGGAGGAGAGAACCAATATGACTGGGGTCTTTACTCTTGTCGACAGCGTAAAATGTCAGACACTCATCTGGAAATTATTTTCATTTCATACCACTGACTTCTTCCCGACCGGGGACTCTGAAATCTAATTAGTTTGACCGGAAAACGGTGACCAAGGTAGCGGAGTGTATTATGCAGAGAGAGAGGCAGTGAGGGCGAGCGAGGGTCCCCGGGTTAACTGGAACTCAGGAGTGCAGATAAGGGCTACGGGGGGGGGGAACTCACTAGGGCTACTCCATTTTAAATAGCCCTGACTAATAGAGGCAACCTTCAATTCAGCGTTACGGCCCTCAGACAGCGCCTCGCCGAGGGGACGCTTCAGAGATAGCATTTCCTCCTCCAGGGGTTACGCTCGAACTTTGAAAACTTCCCTGAAATACTGATGAAAAACCAATGCTACTGATGCCGCTGCTGAAACCCTGAAACAACACAGAACACCACTAAACACACGGTTGATTTAGCTATACTAGGGTTAGGGTTAGACAACTCAAACAGTGGGTTAGGAAAGTCCAATGTCTCACATGTCAGTCCTACGTCCCAATCCCAGCACCGTTATTATTTTCTGGGGAATGTAAAAGGCTTCAACGGTTTGCTTTGCATCAGAATCAGAACACCTCTATTCGTCCAACATCATGGAAACCTACATCAAGAAGCAGGCATTGATCAAATGAAAATCAAATGGTATAAAAACAAGTGGCAGCGTTATCACAAGTATGTGAACACATAGAAATGAGGGAAGTCGAAGTCGGTTATAAAACGATTTAACAATATCAAGATAGAACAGTTGAAGTAGTTGTCGAATATGGACGCCATTCTTGCGGCTACATGGATGCTAGGTCAGGGTTCTTGCTTTTGTTCTTCACTCACCATGGGTATGGGTTTTTAAAGCACCGATACGAAGGTGATACTAAATGCGGTGCTACGACACACATAGCGTCATTACGACCATGCAACCTGGCCAACATACAAAGAAACCCGTACAGTAGCTTGACTTAATGCAAGCTAATGATCTTGAAGGGTTATTGTCAGCTCATCCAAGAGGTTGCCTCTGAAACAGCTCTTACATCGAATGGGTCTTTATTGGTGAAATATGAAACCACCCTTTGGTAAAGGTCTTTGGTAATGGTCTTTGGTATATGGGAATTTGACATATGTGAAAGCAGCAAAAGGGGTTCTTTCAACCGTGGTTAATGAGGCGGTGTTGCAACCTACTGTACATGGAGGTCAACTCCCAAATCCCCCAACGATGCTGCGCTCAAAGGAAGAGATACGCTCTTCGTTTACATAACATCAGATCTTACGAAACAATACATCAATGTCTGTATTTTGTTCTTGAGGTGACCACGTCTTTACATCACGCTGGGCTTCGGTCACTAACGAGAGTGCGTGGCAGTAAAAAGCCGCCTCATCAGCATCTGATCATCTCGGATATGGGCTTTGATGAAGCTCAGGGCTGGAGGTGAGTGGTGGCGGCGGTCCTGCCCACCACCACAGGAAGACCTTATTAGCCAAAATCGTTATTGATCTTACATGCCGGCCACAACCCACCCTAACCGCCCAAACTCTCCCCGCTCGCCAATTAGCCTCATCTCAAACCAGAGCCAATTAGTGCTTGTTCTTAATTAGGACGAACACGACCCCCGTCAGCTTAGCGCTAAATCCTCTGATTAAGCTACAAATGGCTGTGAGCGGGTCGAGCTCTAGTCCACCCCCCATTCTGTTTTCTAAAACCGTCGAGTCAAATGTCAAGAGCATATTGAGGAATGTTTCAGAAGTTTGTTTTTCAAGTTACATACAGACATGCTACACACTTAACACGTCTGCGTTCGTCTTGATCAATCCACGGCCGTGAAACCGCCTGCTTTAGGGGACACGTCTTTTTGACCTCTACTTTATCAAAGGACATGGTTTGTTTTTCCTGCTGTGTCTCTTTATAGCTGTGACGGAGCGGATCGCATGATTGACTGACTCCGCCACTGACAGCCGACACACACACACACACACACACACACACACACTCTCTGCCTAAAAAGGAACCATGCAATGTATTATTTATTGTGCGTTAGTTTTGGTTTGGTCCTGGAGGATGACTCGGAAGAATGTTGCGATGAAGGCAACCGCTGGGACGTGTTCGGGCGAGGGTTGCAGAGAAGGCAGCACCAGAGCATGTTTACTCTGATGAGAGATGGACGGTTTGATTTGGACATTTATTTATTTTGTTGAAGTCGTGCTGGTTCATTATTTTATTTGTTGCTGCTGTTATTAAAGTGTCGGAGCTTAACCCACGGACTAGGCCAGTGTTTCCATATGGACGATAGAACCCGTCACACTAGCAGACACTTGTTGTACTTGTGAACCCTAGTCCTCGCTGCTTTGTTGGTTGGCTTCTCTTCTGATCGGTGTAATGTTGCCGTGGAGGAAACTTTAAACTTCTAGGTTTCTGTTGATCTTCCCTTAAAGCAGCTTAACGTACAGCGCTATACAAGTCACATGTATTATTATTATTATTATTATTATAATCTGCGTGTGTTGGTCACGGTTTTCCTCACAGTAAATATTGCGACTACAAGGTATTGTGGGACAAAGGATGGTCCAGTGTATCCTGAGCTAAGTGAGATGGTAATGGAAGCCTTGAAGCTCCCTTCTTATCATCTCGAGCAGCGGTTTCAGACTCAAATACACAGTGGGCCAATGGGTACTAGTGGAGGGCCGGACTGGTTCAATGTTTATTGCAAAACGTATTGAAATGAACTTATTGCACAAATTAAACCTGGGACTAACAAAGCTTAAATGATTGCCTATAAAAACAACATTAAATAATCAGTTCCATTCATTTCTCACGGCTCTATCTGCAGCTTCTCCAGAGTCATTTCTTATGAGTACATTTTCCCACAGGCCAACAACAGCTTCAACAAAACTATTTCCCTCAAAGAGAAACCAAACATGCCCTGTTGTCTCAAGAAAGAAAGTGCAGAAGGAAGCATCCTTTGAACTCAGGTTGCTGCTCTGGGATGCTAGCTCAGACACTTGGCGTCTCATCTCGGGGGCAAGGTCATCAATGTTTGGGGTCAGGCTCTGAGCGGAGGAGACCCTCAGGATGGAGTGAAGGTGTGCGGGCAATATACCGGCGGGCCAGATCTCATAGGAATTAGAAATTATCCTGCGGGCCGAAATTAAATCCACCACGGGCCCTGATTTGGCCCCCGGGCCTCGAGTTTGACACACGTGCTCTAGAGAATCCAAACAGTTCTTATCATGGCTGTCACTTTGACACTTTGAGTTGATTTCACTCCATTAGGAACCGTCCCGACTAAAACTGACAATTCCACCTCAACCCTAGTTTGCTGACCGCAGCGTAAACCACTGACAAAGTGGAAAGAACGATAGAAAACTAGTGTGAGAGAAAGTGGAAAAAGTCCCAAAACATACTTTCTTCTTGCCTTGTGTAAATGCGTTTCCTCAGTTATCGTATGTGCACTGTTCGAGTGTTCATTTGAGACATATGTGTGATTTAACTTGCATGCTTTCAGTAGAAATGAGGCATGAAGCAGACGACTCAACCGCAGCGTAAAACCACTTGGAAAACATGCAAAAGGAGTAAGGACTATCGAAAACTAGTGAGAGAAAGAGGTCAAATAAAAAAAGTATTTTACATTGTTTATCTGCATGCGTTTGGGTTTGCATACGCGACATACTGAGACATTACTCGCATGCGTTCAGAGTAGATGAGGCGTGAAGCAGACAGGTTGAACTGAAGCATCGTTTAGATGGGATCGTGCGAGAGAGGCTGAACAGAAGGGATCCGTGTTTATCTCCTCGTGTTCTCGTAAACATAACCTGCTCGAGACGGCTCCCCTGAGGAAGGCGCTTTGGTGTCAGAGAGCTCGTACAGTATAAGTGACGAAACACAAACAGACAGAGTGGGGCGTGTTGCGGGAGGAACATCTGTGACACGAAGAGGACTGACACTCAGAGAACAAGACGTACGAGGGTTGAAGTGACACCGTTTCCACGACTCCAAAGCCCTTTCAAAGCATTTCCTTCACAATCAGCCGGGTCTTTTCTCTGGTTCAGGTGGTTACCGGAGGCTTCTTTCACTCAGAGTGACGGCTGATGGCATGAGAGGGACAGCATGGTCTGATCGATGTGCGGTGTTACGCCTGTGTGTTGATATTGTGCTTCAGTGGCGCATAATCCCAGACACACTTTCAATTAATTTAGCGCAGAGCAGTCGTCACGCAGGAAGCCCGGAGCTCTTCGGGCCCTGGGGACTCGGAGGGCCTCAGGTCAGTCCGGAGCATTGTCTGGGGTAATACCAAGGGACGCAGAAGGGACATCCGACCCGTAGCTTTTCAGCAGTGGACGCAGACATGGACGGACATCCTTTTCTGTTCGATGTCCTCAAACTGAAGCTGTTTTAGCTTTCATTCTGATTACCAATGGGAGACATTGTCCCGTGTATCGTAAGCTGAAGGAGATGATGAAGGAAGCATTGAAGCTCCTTCCTTATCGTCTATAATCCAAACAGCTCTAATCATGGCTGACAATTGGCAACATTGACAATGTGAATGCAACCGTAGTTTGTTGACGGCAGCGTATTAACATTTTAAAAAAACGTGCAAAACGGGAAATAACTGTAGAAACAATCTGTATATCAGTATGTAGTGTCTCTACTTTAAAGAGTCCTCTCCTGCTGATGTTCAGGTGTATATCAGTATGTAGTGTCTCTACTTTAAAGAGTCCTCTCCTGCTGATGTTCAGGTGTATATCAGTATGTAGTGTCTCTACTTTAAAGAGTCCTCTCCTGCTGATGTTCAGGTGTATATCAGTGTGTAGTGTCTCTACTTTAAAGAGTCCTCTCCTGCTGATGTTCAGGTGTATATCAGTATGTAGTGTCTCTACTTTAAAGAGTCCTCTCCTGCTGATGTTCAGGTGTATACCAGTATGTAGTGTCTCTACTTTAAAGAGTCCTCTCTTGCTGATGTTCAGGTGTATATCAGTATGTAGTGTATCTACTTTAAAGAGTCCTCTCCTGCTGATGTTCAGGTGTATATCAGTATGTAGTGTCTCTACTTTAAAGAGTCCTCTCCTGCTGATGTTCAGGTGTATATCAGTATGTAGTGTCTCTACTTTAAAGAGTCCTCTCCTGCTGATGTTCAGGTGTATATCAGTATGTAGTGTCTCTACTTTAAAGAGTCCTCTCCTGCTGATGTTCAGGTGTATATCAGTATGTAGTGTCTCTACTTTAAAGAGTCCTCTCCTGCTGATGTTCAGGTGTATACCAGTATGTAGTGTCTCTACTTTAAAGAGTCCTCTCCTGCTGATGTTCAGGTGTATATCAGTATGTTGTGTATCTACTTTAAAGAGTCCTCTCCTGCTGATGTTCAGGTGTATATCAGTATGTAGTGTCTCTACTTTAAAGAGTCCTCTCCTGCTGATGTTCAGGTGTATATCAGTATGTAGTGTCTCTACTTTAAAGAGTCCTCTCCTGCTGATGTTCAGGTGTATATCAGTGTGTAGTGTCTCTACTTTAAAGAGTCCTCTCCTGCTGATGTTCAGGTGTATATCAGTATGTAGTGTCTCTACATTAAAGAGTCCTCTCCTGCTGATGTTCAGGTGTATATCAGAATGTAGTGTCTCTACTTTAAAGAGTCCTCTCCTGCTGATGTTCAGGTGTATATCAGTGTGTAGTGTCTCTACTTTAAAGAGTCCTCTCCTGCTGATGTTCAGGTGTATATCAGTATGTAGTGTCTCTACTTTAAAGAGTCCTCTCCTGCTGATGTTCAGGTGTATATCAGTATGTAGTGTCTCTACTTTAAAGAGTCCTCTCCTGCTGATGTTCAGGTGTATATCAGTATGTAGTGTCTCTACTTTAAAGAGTCCTCTCCTGCTGATGTTCAGGTGTATATCAGTATGTAGTGTCTCTACTTTAAAGAGTCCTCTCCTGCTGATGTTCAGGTGTATATCAGTATGTAGTGTCTCTACTTTAAAGAGTCCTCTCCTGCTGATGTTCAGGTGTATATCAGTATGTAGTGTCTCTACTTTAAAGAGTCCTCTCCTGCTGATGTTCAGGTGTATATCAGTATGTAGTGTCTCTACTTTAAAGAGTTCTCTCCTGCTGATGTTCAGGTGTATATCAGTCTGTAGTGTCTCCATGCTTTAATGTTCAAAAAGCTCTTTACTTTGCTCATACTGCCTGTGCTGCAGCACCTCTTTTCACCCTCTGTCTGAAACCAGAGCCCAGTCTGCTCTGATTGGTTAGCTGGCCAAGAATATTATTTAATATCTTAGCGATGTTAAATAGCTGTGACAAAAAGAGAAATGGATTACTTATCAACATTACTCCAACTTCCCTTGTCCACAGATCTGAGAAAATGTTGGATGTATTGTCAGAAACTTGCTCCCAACTTGTGGCCAATCCAGAGGCATGTAGACACAAAGTCAGGGGTCAGAGGTCGCAGCAGTAGTTGGCGTACAGACTGCCAGGTCTTTTCTCTTCTGTTGTCGTCTCGTTGAGTTTAGTTTGCAGATTGTTCAGCCATGCCGCTCTATAAGCCTCCTGCTGACACCACGCTCAGAGGCAAAGCACTTATTAAACAGCCGCTCTGAACTCAGCAGCCGCTCACACATGACTTAACATTTCTGCAAGCACCTTGCTTTTTTGCATGGGAAGTGCTTATAAACTCAAATCCAGCGGCGGCCGTGAGAATGTGTAGGTGGAGGGGGGGGGGTCGCCGCTACTCAGCACTCTCTGGGATTAAACTGTACACATCAACTCCGCAAACAGACAGCGAAGCCGACTTTAGCTGGGAAAGGGGGCAGTGAATTTACATTATGCATGAAGCGGAGGGCATTTTGGGAAATAAGCGCCATTCCTCACGAGGACCCGGCACCCACCTCCCATAAGCCCCCAGCCTCGGGTATCAGCGAGTGATCTAATGTCACGCACAGAAGAAAGGTTACTTTCTGCATACGCATTGATATTTCTGCTTCCATCTCTGACCTTCTGCTATTCAAAGCTGTGATTCTTTAAATGCGAACTCAGCCCCGCGTCTCTTTGTCTGTCGGTTTCTGTCTGTCTCCAGGGCGCCGGCATTAAAGGGAAAAAGAAAGGGGAGGAATCGGTATCAAAGAATCCGTTGATATTAGAAAATAGACGCATGTGGAATCCTCTGTTTCCGTCATGTTTGCTTGTGCTAAGGAAAGAACAGCTGCAGTGCTATTTGTGCCTTAAGTGGCTGTTGGTGCCACTTAATTACCCCTTTAGTTCCTTCCGTCTTTAAATCAGCTGATCCCCTTTCACGCTCAGCACCCCGCGTTCGACATGTGGTTTCCGTCTTTCGCCGCAAATTAAGCAAACGTTCCTGGCATTTAGCGAACTATTAGTGACTTTAAAAATACGCACTGAGCTTTAATTAATTTCCGTCTGATGGAGAGCCGTGCGTGTGGATAAAGGGATCAGAATCAGAAGCGGGTTTATCGCCAGGTGGGTTCGCGCGTACGAGGAATTTGACTCTAAAGTCAGTATTAATCATTTTCACCAGCTCCCGCCAGGCAGCTGAACTGGCAGGTGTGTCGGATGTGAGGAAGGATCAAAACAACATTCACAGAGGTCTTTACACACTGAAATACAAATGTTTACCCGTCTTCTGAAAAACAGTTAACTTTATTACCTCAAAGGAAATTGCTCCCAGAAAACACAGTCAAAGTACAAACAAGCATCCGAACACGAGACAACACAATCGATCAAATAAAAGACTTGCCGCTTCGGGGCATTTCAACTCCTGACACTGAACACCTGGAAAAGAGTAACATTAGTTTATCCCATTAGTTTGAAGCCTTGAATTTGGTATTTTAACCGTCGCCATTTTGCTTTTTAGAAACCAAATGTACAACCAAATGCTGGAAAAGACGTTTTGTTGGCAACCAAACTCTAACAATCAACTTTAAAGAAGTCAAAACAATGTCAATCAAACAGTAGCCCCGCCTCAAAGCATAACCTCCAGTCAAGTGTTACCATTAATTACAAAATAAATATCATGCTGTATTTAATTATAATAATGTACTGACATAACCAATCAAGCCATAAGTAGGGAGGGTCATTTTCTCGTAGACGTCTATATAAGTGACTGCAACCATGTGTCGCCCCCTGCTGGACATTAGAGAGAATGCAGCTTTAAAGCACTTCCGCATATCTAACATACTTAATGTTACATACTTAAACATGACATGTCGTTTTGTTAGACGCTTTTATCCAAAGCGACTTACATACATTCAGTACTGTGGGCAATCCCCACAGGAACAATGTGGGGTGAAGAGTCTCCCAGGTACACAAAGAAATACTGACTGCAGTGGGACTCAAACTTGCTACGCCCTGATTCGAAGTCCAGCACACTATCCACTGAGCCACAACCGGTTCATTACAACGAATGCAATAGAGTAGAGCTTGTTCTGTAAAAGAGTCACAACATTTGGGACGACTGTTCGGTCGATTTTCCATCGGAAGAATTGGGTTATATCCCATTCTTAAAAACCACAACGACTTCATCTCGATGTTCCCCTTATCTGTTTTATTTTCTATTTGAAGATCATTATATGTTCACGTTACTCATTCTTTCTTTGTATCTCTGTGTCTCCAGACCTCAGGCCTCTCCCCGACGTGGCGATGACCGGTAACTGCACCCACGAATGCACCGAGTTCGGCCACTCTGACTCCTGCTGGATGCCGGGCGGCGAGCCTTCCCCCACTCGCAAGGTGTCCCTGAATGCCCCCTCCAAGGTTTCCACCTTCGTGCCTTACCAGGAGATGGAGGGGCAGGAGCAGCTGATGGCCAACGGCAGCCCCAAGCCTCTGACGGAGGACCGCGGGACGGGTACTGGCGGTTCTGGAGGTGGATCCAAAGTGGCCAACATGCGGTTCATGACCCCCTACAGCAGTGCCTACTCTGGAGACCCGTCCGGAAAAGACTGTGAGCGCGAAGACATCCCGTTGAGCCAGGCGGTCGAGTTTCACTCCGCCACGACTCCAACCGGCCAGACCTCCAAGAGGGAAATCTACCTGTGAGGGGCGAAGAGTTCCACGCTAACACCACCTCCCTACGTGTAACCGGTCTGGTGTGACGGCACATGGATCTCTGCGTTGTGTCGGGTGATCAAATAAAACGACAGGATTTATTATCTGTGCAAAACAGAATGTAATCATAACAACGGGAAATGGCTTCACCAGCTTTCCTACATCGACACCTCTCCTGAAGCCGACTCAGGAAGCATACACACAATTCTAAATAATTAAATTAACATATGTAACACAGGGGTGTCCAAACTACGGCCCGGGGGCCAAATGGGGACCATTGAATCGACCCTTAGCAAATTGAAAAAGTATAATGGAATATGGGCCACAAATGAAACGAGTGCTTGTCTTATATTGTACTTCTTAAATATACATCTGGAAACATGTTCTAACATATCTTAGTTGATTAGAACAAAGCCCAATAGACCCTTCCTATTCCTCCTTATTATAATCAATCTGAGGCTTCTGTTTTAAGGGATGCCAACACTCACAAGCATCCTTTACCGACATTTGATTGATTTTGTTAATTATGACTGAACTTATGAGGCGATATACCGCTAGTGAGGGGCCCAGCCCTTCTGTATGTGCCCCTCGGTGAAAGAAGTGTGGACACCCCTGCTGGAACAGATTACATTTATCCATGGTGGCAAATTATTATTTTTGTTGTAGATTAATATATAAAAATACAATTTACAATTACACATCACAACACAGAGATAAATGTGACGTCCAACCAGACCGGTTACATTCGCACCTGATTTTCCCCCGTCGCTGCTCGCAAAATCCACAATTCCCGCCCCCTCACCTTCGCCCCCTGTGCCTAAAATACTACCAACGCCCCTTTCTTCCTTTTTATAACTGCATCCACCAGACAAGGCTTTAGACCCTCGCCCGCCTCCACCCACTGCCTCCTCCACCCTCCTCTAGAAACCAATCAAATGTAAAATAGAATGAAATCTATCGAAGAAAAACATGCGGCGACTGCTGCTGCGGAAGGAATGTAAACTACGCCACATCGTTGTGATAATTTAATGGGAAACTATTTAGCTACTCACGTATTTGAGTTGGATTTTTGTGCGTTGCTTTAGGCTTTGTTGCTGTGTTGGTACAGAAAAAGAAAAAACACCTTCGGGGAGGAGAAGGAAAGAACTGTTTGTAAGTCCTACTTAAGTATACTCTGTAATGCTATCTATCCTGAATATCTTTTTGGGTTTGATTTTTTTTTATTTCTTTCTCTGTCGACTCCGGAGCCTCCGGGAAATCAATTTTTCCGAGCTGTGTTGCATCAAATCAACCAGGCTCGTTTTTATCAGGAACAGCTTGTCGTCAACATAAGACGTTTGTAGGAACGCAGCTGTTTTCCAACCTCCGGAGTTGCAGTTTTTTCAGGTCTGTTAATGTTTATGTTTTGCTGTGAAGAGGTCTTTTTCTCAGTGTACGAGCTGTAAATACTACGAACAGTGACCGAGGGAACTGCTGTGGCCGCGAGCGTGCATCGTGCCGTCTGCAGGGCTTCACGTAACTTCAGATTGATGGACTGAAACGCCTGCATGTACAGAGGAGCGACGCCTCCCACTGCAGGAACCTCGACTCTTGAGCATCACCGACGGTGCCGAGTCACAACCACAAGACTCTTTATTTTAAACGCTCTACAACTTTACTACTCGGATCAATTAGGGTTAAAGAAGGGTCGAAATCATGCGCACCGATATCAAACCATTCATAGCCGGACGAAGCCAGTGGATCGGTCAAAGCTGAGTACATATTGTATTATTAATGCTCTTGTCAGTAGTGTACCATGAAAGCAAAACCAAACATGTGTGTGAAGGTTAACTTTATTGTCACGGAAAGCTATCCAAAAAAAAAGTCACATAGAAACATGTATTTTGGTTTTCTCTGTAAAAAAAATATCCTTCATTTATCAATATTTCAACTTTTTCCACCTCCAGTATGAGTACCTTGTACAAATATGTCAGATGAACTTTCACATGTGGGACGTTTAAAAGTTTTTATATAGCTATGTCTTTAGGCTGAGTGATCGTTGTGGAGATGAAATTAAAAATAGTCTATCAAGAAAAAGTGAATCGGCCAGTTTTTTTGTTTGATCCACCGTGTGTACGTTTTGAGGTCAAACCGAACTGTCGGACAATAATTGGCTATTTCTTCTTCATGTGTTTTCTTTTTCATTTTGGAATCACCCTACCCTGCATGTCTTCGGGTTGAACAAGTGACTTTGCAATGGTGACTTATCAATTAGCAATTAATCAATTATAACCGACAATGCAAAGGTTTTCTTCGAGCCTGGAAATGAGTGGAACATCATGTACCGCAGATTGGTTTAGAGGTCATTTAATTCAAAAGGGTTCATCCTCTGAGGAGCAGGAATGTCCGCAGGCATGCTGATGATTTCCTCTGGGTATTTGAGTGAAAGCCGAAGCGTCAAATTAAGAAAGATCAGGGTCTTCTCATCCTCTGGGAAACGTGCATATTCACGGTTAATGTAACTACAATCTGCTCCGTTTTCTCGCAGATACTGAACCTGGTTAAGGACCAACTGATAAGTCAAAATGTCTCAGCTGTTGACTTAAGATTAGAAATGTGCGCGAGAGGCAGCAGCCCACCATTTTGTATTTTAATCCTTTGAGGAACATGAATTATCACATTTATAGTTATTACAAAATGTGCATAATTTATGAGTTTGGATTTTCTCCAATTGGTTTTGGAGATACTGAACCTGGTAGACCAGGGGTGTCAAACTCAAGGCCCGGGGGCCAAATCCGGCCCGCGACTTCATTTCATGCGGCCCCGCAAGAGCTTGCAAAGAATATAATATGTTTATTATACGTTTACATGCCGATTTACAGAAACACGTTGCCCATAAACTACATGTCCCACAATGCATCTCTCATTTGACTTTTTTCTTAGAATTTGACTTTTTTTCTTCAAAATTCAACTTTTTTTTTGTGACTTTTTCCCCCCAGAATTTGATCTTTCTTTTAAAATCGTTTTGTGACATCCGCTCTGAAGAGACTTGCAGTTATTTGCCCTAGACTTCTGATTTCAGACGTAGTTAATTATGAAGTTATTACCCTATCCGATAATACTCCAATGCAGAGGCGGTAATGTAATATAATACATTATTTTATATATATCAAATATTTATATATGCATTTTTATATAGTCTTAAAGTTACAATCGGCCCTCTGAGTGCAACCGTAATGCTGATGTGGCCCGTGATGGAATTGAGTTTGACACCCCTGTGGTAGACGATGAAACCAAAGTCAAGTTTGAGTTATTCTGATGGTGCGACTAGAAGAAATGTCAGGTCTCACCCTCTGGAGGACATGACTTCCCACATCCAACCGTTGAGATATCTTACGTAAGATACATAGCCTACCCTTAAAACACATAATCACATAACAATAGCTATCACAAAGACTTAATAGGTAAATACACAAAAGAGGTTTTAAACTGTCTGTTGTGGGTTCAGCAGTGTGGTGTGTGAGAGTGTGTGAGAGCGTGTGTGTGTGTGGAAACTAAAGTACGTTTCCCCGCTGTGTTTCGGAGCCTGAAGGAAGATCTCTGGTCAGTGTTGCCTCTCGTTAGCTCCCACCTCTGTACCTCCTCGGTGTGAGGCCAAGCAATTTGGCGTTTAGCGGAAGTATTTATGAGACCTGTTAGCGGGGGGGGTGGCGGAGCGACAGGAGTACTAACACCTGCACGTGCTTCAGTCCACGAAACCATGGTTACAACCCGAGGCTCTGCACGTTGCCGCCGATCATTTGCGCCGGTAAACGCAGCAGGAAGTTCATTCGTTGTGAGCGCCGTGTTAATGGTAATGGAGGGTTTCACCTGCAGTGCTGCGCGCGAGCTGGGACTGCGTGGATGAAAGGGAAGCGCGCAGTGAGAGACGGAGCGGAACACAATCTCCCTAACA
Source organism: Champsocephalus esox (assembly GCA_036324585.1). Lineage (NCBI taxonomy): Eukaryota > Metazoa > Chordata > Actinopteri > Perciformes > Channichthyidae > Champsocephalus > Champsocephalus esox. The sequence continues at coordinate 6,469,128 of CM070498.1, read as the reverse complement.
AGTCTCACACTCAGTCCTGGAGTCTTGAAAGAAAGTGAGAATCAGCGAGATAACTTGCCCTGTGTGTAAAGTGGGAGTCAAGTGTGTGCCCTCTTCTTCATGTCTCCTACATCAACATGTGTCCCCTCTTCTTCATGTCTCCTACATCAACATGTGTCCCCTCTTCTTCATGTCTCTTCTACATCAACATGTGTCCCCTCTTCTTCATGTCTCTTCTTCATCAACACGTGTCCCCTCCTCTTCACGTCTCTTCTACATCAACATGTGGAAAGAGACTCAGAAACACGATGTGTTGTCTTGTGTAACCATTAGCCAATCAGCAACCAGGTAACCCCCCCCCTTATCACCTGAATCTCCTCTAGAGCTCCTTTGAGTTCTTTGTAACCAAATGTCTCTCAGAGGGGCGTGGGGAGGGGCTCCTTGTTTTCATCTAAAGTAACAGAGAATCAGCACTTTGGAAACAGGGCTGAAACAGAGGGGATTGTGGGTAATGTTTGGTGTTTCAGCCAATCAGAGACAGGTTCTGTATATATCTGAGACCTGTGATATATTGATGAAAGACAGTCTAATAGGGGACCTTTAACAAAACTAATGTTCACCTTAGAAATGTTGGAACTGCACACCCATTTGTTTCAGTTACAAAATGAAACCTAAAACCCACACTGTAAAATGTTTGCCTGTAAAATTACAGTAAATTACTGGCTACTAGTTGCATGTATTTCACAGTAATTGACTGTAAATATTTCACAGTAATTGACTGTATATATTTTACAGTTAATTAGAATAAAAGTACAACTAAATACTGTGACTTTACAGTTGCCATGCCCATGGAATTACTGTGATATAGCAGTACAGAGCTGTGGTTTTATGGTACCTTGCTGTACATCAATTACAGTAATTACCTGTATGTTCACACTATTACTGTAGAAGTAATGCACCACAGTAGCCATTAATTTTCTGTAAATATACAAATCTAAATAATACGATAATATATTGTACATTTGACTGGGATTGTACCATAATTCAATCAGCGCAATCAACAAAGGAACTGCCCATTTAAACTATGTATTACTCCATTGAAGTGCAAAGTACATTTCACAGTGGAAATGTTGTTACGGCCCCAACCTCTACTCCGCGGTAAGAACATGAAAGAATACACGCAATAACCGGTACTTGGTAACGAGCATTTATTGATAATCAGCCGTTTGCTCGCACAAGTGAAATGGGAAACAAAAAGAGGTCTGGAGGACTGGCCGAAAGGAACACACAGCAGGAGGGAACCCGAGCCAGCCACACCACGGGCCGTAGGATCCAGAGCTCCCCCCCCTAACCAGAAATCAAATATAAACCCTATGGGAAACAAAATAAAGCTGCGAAAACTGGACTACCAGGGCCTCCAGGCTAAACATAAACACATCTGCAAAAATATGGCCTACAGCTCAAAATGGCAAAGAGGTAATCTAAGGACAGTGTCTCCGGCGTTAGGATAGGCGAGACATCCTTCTCCTCCAGCTTCTCTTTATAAATAGACACGAGTGGAATTTGGAACACCTGGACAGAGGCGGAGCCAGGGGCAGACCAGGTGCACCTGGGCAGAGGCGGAGCCAGGGAGACAGAAAACAAGGAGGGGAGCACTCAACACTTGTCTACACAGACATCCACTCGAAGTCAACACGTGTTCTGAAGAATGTGCAGACATGGGGGTTCAAATGGCCTCTTTTTGGCTTTCGAGCCCATCTCAGGATTAATGCCCAGGAAGCACCTGAAAACAATAAGCCAAGACAACAATTTCAATTTTACATAGATTTATATGTTGCATCGTTTATTTTAAGGCACAGCAGCGCCTGCCCCTTTCAATTTAAGAAAAACCTGCACCAAAGAAAGAAATTAGTTTTTAAAGCCAAGCAGAAAGAAGCAAGACAATCACTTAATGTTTTGTGTTATCACAGAGGATGGTCTGAATACAGTATTGTACTGTGAAATAATACAGTAACATGTTGTGAAATCCTGGTAATCATTTATCCTGTACATTCACAGTAATTAACTGCCTGTATTGATTTCACTGTGAAATTCAAAATTACAGTATTAAATTGTGAACATTACAGGTATAGACTGTAAAGTGGTAAAACAGTAATTTATTGTAAAATATTACAGCAAAAATATTGTGAGATCATGGTAACATTTTACAGTGTAGCGTCCCTCTTCTGCTTCGCTCCCGCTAATTAATTCATTTCTATAAACCACCCTGAAACAAAGAACCGTGGGAACAAGTGGGATTATCTCTCGACGGCTGAATATGAGACTAAATGACTGTTTTTTCTGCAGCGTTGCGTGTGAACATCCACCTCCAGAATCACAGAGGGAACATCAAAGCAGCGCCGGCGGGCGGCAACGCCTTCGAAGTTTCAACACGCTGCTAAACACGGGTCGCAGTGTCTCTTTTATCAGGCAAACAACCGCCTTAGTGAGCAACGCGGACCCCTTTAATTGGCTTTGCTTTTAAACCTGCATACATTGGTTCTGGCACGGGCACACGTTCGAGGGGAAGGGGCTCCAATGCAAGGAATATCACATTTAATAATTTAAAGAAAATACGCCTGGAATGCTTATTTTTTACGACAGAGTTAAAGGAATTTTGAAATCTTTGAATTTACAGGAGTTTACAATTAAATGCAAAGACATTAATTGTATTTGAGTCAACGCTCCTCACACGAGCTCAACTCTGGCTGAGGAAGCTCTGTGCTGCCGACAGACGCACTTTCTCTTCTTCATTTCTTCACCGCAATTCACCAAGTCAGGAGTCCTTCTGTTTCAGCTTTCAGTGAGCAGGCCTTTACACACACACACACACACACACACACACACACACACACACACACACACACACACACACACACACACCACACACACACACACACACACACACACACACACACCCCATGTATACATCACTTCAGGGGACATTACATTGACTTACATGCATTTCCTGGAGACTTATCCTGACCTTAACCATAACCAACACATGCCTAACCCTAACCCTAACCAAGTCTTCACCCTAAAATGAATGATCCCCCTCATGGGGACCTCCAATTTGTCCCCATAAGGGAAGCCAGTCCCCACACGTGACTATGTAAACATATTTAGGTCCCCACAAGTATAGTAATGCTAGACCACACACACACACACACACACACACACACACACACTTAGAACAGCGTTTGTGTTGTTAACAGTTAAAAACTGGAAATCTTGCCAAGTATAAGTGTATACTATCCAGTCAGAATATGTCTCTACTCCTGATATAAGACATAATAACTTCAGAAGTAACACTGCAGTGAGATATCGGAACTTGTTTTTAGACAATGCATCATCTTGTTAAGTCAAAAACATCTTATTTTGAGCTGTATCTCGATTAAAAACACATATTATTTTACATATTTAATAGAACATCACCAACTAACATCAGAGAAGAGAAAACTTTTGAACATTTGCAGCTTATATTGTAACACAACATTTCCTGATTCTGGTCAAATATAGTTCAAAATCAGTTTCCCAGCTAATTACGAGATCTGATTTATCTAAATATCCCGTCTTATTTCAAGACATCTTACCAAGCTACTGTGCACGTGTTCGATTGGCAGAGTGTTGAACTTATTACAAGTGAAGAACCTTGTTTCCATTACTGTTTCACTTGTTTTTGGAGCAGCATTTTTTCCAGTGCAGCCGCTAAAAACCGGTCTTCCTCTACAGTAGGCCAGCGGGCAGACGCTCACGCCCCCTTCAGGGTCTATGTGTGCGTGTGCCTGTTTGCTCTTGACGTGCGGAGCCTTGACAGAGGGGCTGCGTCTCGATTCAAAACACGATTTGTCCGCTCTCAAGGTGGTTTGATGCATGGTCGTCCTATCTGCCTGTTCAGAAAGCACACAGTCACAGCGGTCCCCAGCTCGTAAATCAGCCATCATTCACCCCGGCGCGTGACAGAGATCTCGAGTTCACCGTCTCTCCCCTCCTGCGCTTTAACGCTCAGAGGTCTTTGATTGATTATTGACACGCTCAGCTCGGAGGTCCACGTCCACTCCGTCCTCCTTCCTTTTCCCACTGCCACGCTTCACCGTTTCCCCGTAAGCAAGCCGTGTTGTTCCTCTCCAGAATGCTGCCAGGTGCACGCTGTGTTGAGCTGAAGATAAAGGAGAGAGGTGTAGCGCCGGGTAACCTCAACGCTTTGACTCCAATTAGCCCCAGGAGAAGGGAAGCGACCTCTCTGACCTCTGTGACCTCTGGTGCTTCTGTTGACAGACTCAACACTGTGTGTGTGTGTGTGTGTGTGTGTGTGTGTGTGTGTGTGTGTGTGTGTGTGTGTGTGTGTGTGTGTGTGTGGCCAGGCATTACCATACTTGTGGGGACCTACATCTGTTTACATAGTCACCTGTGGGGACTCGGCTCCCTTATGGGGACAAATTGGAGGTCCCCATGAGGGGGATCATTAATTTTAGGGTGAAGACTTGGTTAGGGTTAGGCATGTGTTGGTTATGGTTAAGGTTAGGATAAGTCTCCAGGAAATGCATGTAAGTCAATGTAATGTCCCCTGAAGTGATGTATACATGGTATGTGTGTGTGTGTGTGTGTGTGTGTGTGTGTGTTTACAGGTATGCAAGTCCTTCTTCCCAGCCAACAACAAAATAAGGAAATCAGTAACAGTGAATAACTCGGCCAGAATACAGTAATATGGACCGTCAGCCATTTCAACCATACGAAGCATTTGAACATGTGATTACTAAATGAAATAAAACCAAATATAATCGTTGGGTGAAGCTGAAAATGAGGATACAAATACAATTTGAGAGATATCAGGAACAATGTCGATAAAATACATATTTCTCTGTGAACATGTTGCTCAATGGTTTAATTGATGGCTTAAAAACATATATACATTTACAGTATTTCATGGGTACTCTACATTAAATACGAAGTGTATGTGAGGACATGATTCAAGGTATGTTGGTCTCCTTTCACACCAACCTTCACTACAGAGAACATTCAGTATGCGTGTATTTTTGAAACAGATAAATATTCTGGATAGAATTCAGTCGACAGACAGAAGAGAAGAACTCACGGCTGCTCCTCCTCTCAATTAGTCGTCTGTCGGTTTCTAAAGCGGCCTGAAGCTCTTCATGTTTCTAAATCCCTCACATATATTAAAGGGAAATATTACTGATCAGATATCAGAGTGTGTGTCAGGATGGAGAGGAACGTGTAGCCCTTTAGTTTAATACCACTGCGGATGTGCACGGTTCCCCCTACAGGCAGCAACTTTACCTCTAAGTCATGTTGTATTTCTAAACACACAATTAACAATTAAAATGCAGTCCATTTAAAATGCTCCATTTGGAAAGGTATATGTTGGCACTTATGTAATTAAATGTTCACTTCTAAAACACGTTAAAGACTTACAGATGTATCATTTGTGTTGGAGAAGTATTGTCCAAGGCCCATGACTTTGACCCGGTTCATCAGTTCTGTCCTGACTGAGCACCGGCACCTGTCGCCGTGGCTGCCGTGCTCTCAGTGTCTCCTGCTCCCGCCTGCTGGCCTCCGCTGATAGAGGTGTTATCGTTATATCTTGTTATGCAGCATGTTGATGATGCTCTCTGAACTAGCCAAGTACTCGGGTCTGGGGAGAGTTCTTCAGAGTCGACGTGGCAACTCTCCCGTGAAGTCAGAACCTCTGGCTCTTGGACTTGTCTTGTGGCCGAAGCTCCAAATAAACCCACCAGTGTTTGCCGTCAGAGCTCCAGCTCTCCCCGTGTCTCCTTTGAGTCGCTGACTTGTTGCACAGACGTTTCGCCCACACTTTGAATTGTCTTCTGAAACTCTGTTTGAAGACAAGGATTGGTTTACGACTGACAGGCATATTTATGAATGAAACCCACTGTACTTTGACACACATGTGTTCTCTCCTGAAACACGGACTACGTCTCGTATTGATTTATTTAATGTTTCTGCAAGGCGAGTTTATTTATATAGCACCTTTCAACACGAGGCCATTCAAAGTGCGGTAGTGATCACTTATCCTTGATCTCTCTACTTGATGCATTCATCGATATGTCGAATGCAACAGATGTTTGCAATGAGGAAGAAACAGCCGGTAACCCCGACACGGTGGAGACCAGAACCAGAGCAAACACTGAGGAGCATTCGACTTGCTTTTACCCGGTTGGTCATGACTCAATCCAATCCAACTTTATGTATATAGCACTTTAAAAACCTTCAGCCAAAAGTGCTGTACAGAGAGATACCTATCTACTTCGCCACCACCGCCCCTAAACGTTTATGAAGGGCCATAACATTTTAGAAACGACCCAGCAAATTAAAATCCCATTGAATTGGAGTTATCATCAGAGACAGAAAGAGAGAGACATACTTGGCTTAGCTGAGATAACCAGCTGGCAGGTTTCTTTCTACAATGACTCAACAAATTATACAAATCAAAACTGTTTTGACAGGCTCGGTTGTATCTCCTTAATTGACTTTGACAAATAAAATGGGTAGAGTCCCTGTAATAAAACACAAAGTACGAAACCCTCGACAGCCGTGACTGAATAATATTTTTGAGGATGAGTTTCTCTCTCATTCGTGTCACTTTAAGAATCAAATATCAACTTTGCAATCCCAGTGGCTCAACAAGTATTGAAACTACAGCTCAAAAACCCACTGAAGTGTTTTCGCATTTGATTTCCATCAACGTATTCAGTTAGTTCTGTGACGACTGTCAATACAAAGGTACAAAGGCGAGAGACAACACGAGAGCTGCAGACTTGTTCCGCATGTGCAGACGTTTGGAGAGGTTTGCTGTCTTTTGGTTGTGTGTTATACCGAGGCTGGAGTCTGTTATGCTGTGTTCCTTATTCTCGCGTCCAGGAGAGAAGCTTTAAAAGGAGACGAAATGGAGTCTCTGAGAAGGTTCAAATGGTACTTTAATTAATAAAAGCGCGGTAATGTTACAAGCAGGAGATGGTTCAGTCAGGAGAGAAAGGCTGCAGCTTCCTCTCCCAGTGCTGGCCGTGCAGAAGAGACCTCACAAGCATTCGTCCTTCCCGCTTGCTGGCTGTTTGCTCCTCCTCTCTAGGGGCTGTGGTGACGTAGGAGACGTCCCCCTCGTTCTTCTGTGTCCAATATTGCGTTAAACGGAGGATTTCGACATTTTACATTCATCGTATAACTAGACACGCCTCTTCTCCTCCTAATCTCTTTCATGATTTTTCATCTAAATACATTTCAAACGCTGAAATCAACACTCTAAAAAATACAGGAAATACTTCACAGCATTTTGGTTTCCGCTAGTTCCGGATGTTGTCACATGCTACCCACGTCTGTAAACAATAACGTATTCAAATAAACTGTACCTTCATTTAATATTCAGCAATAATAATCTCTTGGTTCAATTAGTTGTTTTAAATCAGTAGGTTTCGGTGTGCATCACTCCATGTCATTTCGCTGCTACATTCACATCTATAGGAAATGATATATTAGCCACATGCTAAATGCTAACCAGAGATGAAGGATTTTCAGAATAAAAGCTTGGTATTGAGAACTTCCGGTTTCTTCCAGAATAAAATAGCATTTCAATTCACGGTATGTTTAAGCTACTTTATGCTATCAAACATGGATTTTAATTTCAAACACGTCTCTGAGAAACGAGGCTTCAGAAACAAGCCAACTTTATAAATAGTATTCATTTTCGTTGTTGTCGCGGCGGTTTTGAATCGATGTTATGGAATCAACACTGCTATAGTCATATTGTATGGATATAAATGGTCGTTGCTGTTTTTTACCGGACGCGTGAATGATGTTTTCTGAGCGGGTGGACCCTGTGCTTCATCGTGAAAAAGTGAATTTACTAAAACCCGTGACTAAAAACAGTGACCTTGTGATCATGCCTTATCTCAATCACAAGATTCTGGTTTGATTCCTCAGGATGTGAGACGATTACGGTACGTCGACACGGCAGCGTCGCGTGCTTCAACGGAGACGCTTTCCATTCACTTTGAATGGGGTGACGTCGAGCTTTGTCGAACTGCATTGTGGTTCCGTCGCTGTGCCTCCGTTGCTCGCTTCGAAAGTTGAGACAAGTTCAACTTTTGAAGCGTCGACGGAAGCGCCAGCCAATCAGATCATATGCCAGTACAAGCGCTAGCCAATCAAACCGTGTGCTTGTGTGTCCAGGGCGGGAGATTAATGGGATTGGTTGTTGGTCACGTGCCAGACACGCCCACCAGCAAGCTTCAACGCGACGGAACCGTGTGGACGATAGGTTCGCCTTAAAACACAACACGAGCAGCACATCAATATAAATACTGAACCTCATGAAAAGAAGATAAACCCCGACAAACAATGTGCCAACTATTTCTAGAGGCATTGACTTTTCTTAGAAATCAATGGAGAAAAACATGAATAAAATGAAAATGATGGAATTATCTCAAAATTCAGATTTTTCCCCTCAACATTTTAACTTTTTTCTAAAAAATCTGACTTTTCCTAAAACCGTTTTACTTTTTCTCAAAATTCAGACTTTTTCTTGAAAACTCAAAACATATGATTCAGTTTTGGTCAGATCTCGTCACGATTCTTATGTCACGGTTTTAGTTGTGTGTGTCTGGTAATGGGTTTTGTTTTGCTGTTCTTTTCTCCCCGTGTCTTCCTCCCCGTCGTTGGTTTCCCTGGTGTGTCTGATTGTCTGATTGTGTTCACCTGTTGCCCCTGTGTTTCTCCTCCCCTGCCCGGCTGTTTCTCGTCTCGTGATTACCCCTCCCTGTATTTAGTCTTGTCTCTTCCTGTGTTCGGTGTCGGTTCATTGTCTGTCTTTCCCTTCATGGCACGCTCTATGTTTGCCCTTGAAGTTTTGGGCCTGACTTATTTGCTCGCGCTCCCCTGTTTTGGTAATGCTAACTTTGTCTCTTGTTTTCTTTTGTCATCGGCTTTTTTTGTAAATTAAAGCTCGCTTTTTGTTAATACTGCATTTGGGTCGCACCCTGACAGATCTAATGTGGCCCTAGTCCTCTTCCGTAGTTATTGTATGTGCATTAATATCGTGTGCAAACAAAGAAAAAACTACAGGGGTTCAAAATAATTTAAATTGGGAAAGAAAATATATGAATTTCAAATCATTTTGAGAGCATGAAATTAAACCAGAACAGATTTCAAACAATAATATCAAATAAAATAAATATATTTTATAGCTTTGAAAAGTAAAATGTAACAAAATCATCATCAGAACAAAAATGGTGTTATTGTTAGAGGAGATGGCGTCTATAATGAAGTCATCATGTATGGTGTGGTCTGTGCAGGATATTTTTGTCATCTTGTATTAGTTTTTCTGTATTCTTGTAAAAAAAATAAAAGCTATCCTGGCAGCCCCGAGCTTCCGTACATTAAAAATGGATTGGGAAATATTTCAGTTTTTTTTAACTAGAAGAAGGAAACGGATCCATTTAGTCGTTACAGTTTGTAGCCTAATTGTTGGTTGGTTATATTTATACAGTATTGGAACAATGTTAGTGATGCCTTGCTTTTTGTACAGTTGTATGTACATGAAAGTGTAGGTTTTTAAAAAATGAATATATTCAACAACGTGAAGGAAATCTGACTGGAGGATAAAATCGTCTGAAGTACCGTAGGCTTTATTAAATTTAGGAGTGATGACGTCTCTCCGCCAATCATTTACGCTTTTTCCTTTCCCCATGTTCGTGCCGGCCGAAGACAAACTGTACATTTATTTTGTTTCGTTGTTTTAATTTCCCCGGAGGAAGAAGAGTGACGTGTTTTTTGGAGCCTCATCTGTTCTCTCTTTTGATCAGCATCCGCATATTTAAATAATAAAATATATATATATGGTCTTGTAATTACTCCTTCCTCATAGCTTTACAATGAAATACATTCAGTCAAAAGAAGATGGTGGCTGTCACTCTGTCTGTGTTCGTCCTGCATGTCCCGACTCGAGATTCAACCGTGTATGTCTTCAGTTCACGTTTCACTTTGGTTTTACAGGTTACACATTGGTTGAAATGCCAAGCAAAGCAGATTCCTTGCTACTGTTGGTCAGTGCACCGTTCCCATAGTGTAAATCAAAAGGGAGGAAATAAAGAAAGTGCTTCGAAAGGTTTAGGTAACAAATGTGGTTTTCTGTCTCGTAACAAGAAAATAAATTGTCAGCAGCGGCAATGCTGTCTCCTACAGAATGATGTCTTCCATAAAACTAAATAGCTTTCTCAGTTTCAAGGAATTAACCGATAGAGCCGACAGCCTGATTTAGTTCTGGTTCTTCTTGTTTCCACCGCAGCGGAGCCGGCTCTAAGCACCGAAAACCGGTTCTTAACTGACCCCACTCGGCTGCCCGGCAAGAACCAACACTTTGCGCTTACGTCGTGCGACAGAGGAGAACCGGTTCAGCACCAGAACGGTTCTTGAACTGGATCCGGTTTGGTGGGAAAGGGGCATAAGAGGCAGGAGATATCGTAGCAGGCGATCCAAACACAACAGAGCCGGCCAGCTAACCAATCAGAGCAGACTGGGCTCTGGTTTCAGACAGAGGGTGAAAAGCGGTGCTGCAGTACAGGCAGTATGAGAAAAATAAAGAGCTTTTTGAACATTAGAGCGTGGAGACAGTCGAGGCAGGACATACTGATGAACCTGAGAGACCATGTGTCCCCTTTAAGGAGCAGGTCGTTTAGTTCATTTCGCGCGTTTTTCCGATGATGTTTTTATGAACTGTTTTCATCGAGACAACCTCCCTCACATGTTTCCGGAGTGCCTTACTGTGTTTCTGATGTTCCTCAGGAGTCGTAAACGCCTCGCCTCGGCTTCCTCAGCGTTATTGGATTCCACTTCAGGAAATTGACTCGTGAATCATCAAGTTGCGGAGAGTCGTGCCCTAAAGCGAGACACCACCCAATCACGTTTCAATATGAAAACAAACCTTGCGTGAGGAATTTCAAACGGTGCTTATAGCGCTGTTGCATCGCATTACAGCAGTAAATTGAAATTCGGGCCAGAATGATTAATTTCATTGCCACACAATATTTTCTGGGAACAACAAATAGAAAATATGATGGCGCCTTGTTTTCGGAGGATGACACAGTTGCAGCAGGTTGCTTTTCTCTGCCGTCTTCTCCCCAAAGGCTTCATCACTTTACCCCAATTCTCCTCTTCTGTTTTCCTATTTAGGCTGTTTGTCTTCTCCTCCTCTCCTCTTTCCTTTTTTTTACACACATTTCCTTTTATCTTGACTTCCTCACTTCCTTCTTATCCACCCGATTCATTGTTTTCTTCCCCTTTCCTCTACGTGCTGTCCTCCATCTCTTCTTCTCCTTTGATGTTGTTTCCTCTCGTCTTTTCCTTCAACTCCTTGTTCTCCAGTTTTTGCCTTCTTCCTCGTTTCCTTCTTTTCCTTTCTCATCCTCACCGGCACTACCTCCTATGTTAACTTAATTTCCTCCTTCATTACATTACATTGCATTTAGCTGACACTTTTATCCAAAGCGACTTACATTAAGTGCGTTCGACCAACAAACTTGAAGAAAACAGAATCATAAAGTACATCAGGTTTCATAGAGCCAAAACATTTCAAGTGCTACTCAACTGGCTTTAGATAAGCCAGCCCTTTGTTAGTATATAAGTGCTCTGTTAATAGTTCTATCGCTCGAAGTGGAGTCGAGAGAGATGAGTTTTCAGTCTGGAAGGTGTGTAAGCTATCTGCGGTCCTGATGTCAATGGGAGCTCATTCCACCATCTTGGAGCCAGGATAGCAAAGCCACGTGTTTCTGCTGATGGGAACTTGGGTCCCCCTCGCAGCGAGGGTGCAGCGAGCCGTTTGGCTGATGCAGAGCGTAGAGCACGTGCTGGGGTGTACGGTTTAACCATGTCCTGGATGTAGGAAGGGCCAGATCCATTCGCAGCATGGTACGCTAGTACCATTGTCTTGAAGTGGATTCTAGCAGTTACCGGAAGCCAGTGGAGGGAGCGGAGGAGCGGCGTGGTGTGGGAACATTTAGGAAGGTTGAAGACCAGACGAGCCGCTGCATTCTGGATGAGCTGCAGAGGTCGGATGGCACATGCAGGTAGACCAGCCAGGAGGGAGGTGCAGTAGTCTAGGCGTGAGGTGACGAGAGCCTGGACCAGAACCTGCGTCGCTTTCTGGATCAGCTGGGGACGCATCCTCCTGATGTTCAGTTGCGGTTCTAGACCAATTTGACTGGGGGGGGCCACTGGGGGGCCAGTTATTTTCTGAGGGGGGCACAATAAATGCAGGACGAAAAAGAGAACTAGACAGTATGAAGTAATTGCGCATAAGAAAACAATGCAATGCAGTAATTGGTATTTGTTTCAGTACACTTATTTATTTCAGATAGATCTTATAGTTATTACTGTTAGCTTCAGCTTAAGTTATAGTGCAATGTTTGCACTAACACCATATGTATATAAAAATAAAGGCAATGAACAGTTACATCTCTACTTTACATAAGGGTGTCTGCACAATCTCACATTACAGCAAAAAAAAACCTACGGTTTTTGGCAAACCGAGTACCAGAAAATATACATTTATATATATATTTATATACAAAATGATAATTTAATTACGTGAGATAAACGGTATGATATAATAATGTAAGAGGAAACTGTATTGATTGCTTTAGGTGAAATAAGGTCGGAGCATCAGAAGAGAACAGAGCCGGAAGAACGGAGGAAATCAGATATGCAGGACGTATTCTCAATTTCAAGGTGATAAGGGCACATTGAGATGAATGTGTGAACGCCAAATATTAAAAAAAAAGTGACTTAGTATGACAGCAGTGTGCAGTGAAACGTATCTGGAGACTCTGGTAGAATTTTAAATAAAGTTTTTTTGAATGTATAGCAGCTTAAAAAACCCAAAAATCCCTTTATTGGGAGGAGGAGGAGGAGGAGGAGGAGGAGGAGGAGGAGGAGGAGGAGGAGGAGGAGGAGAGGAGGGAAGTGGTCAGGAAATACTCTTGTGGCATAGAGAGAAGAAATACAGAGGAAAGAAAGATGGGTTGCGGGATGAATCCTAAACCTTGGAATGAGTCAGCATTTTAAAGGTCACCTATCATTCTATTTTTAGGCAGTAGCGTAGGACTCAGATATATAGAAACTTGTCTATGAAGTGTTTTGCTCAAAATACCAAACAGATCCCCCATTCTAGCCATGCCTCATATCCCTCTATTTCACTTCCTGTTTCAAAAGTGCTGATTTGGGTATGAAGCTTTACAAAAATTAAAAAGGAGGGGTTTGAGCTCATACGGGACCCGGCAGCTACCGTCTAAACTAAATGCTGCCGTGATGAAACGCCATATCATGGATTATCAAGGATCTGAAACAGTCTGGAGCTCAAAGGCTTTCTCTCTTGCCGGTTATACCACAAGGTGAGTTCCTTTCTACTTCCTGCTTCTTCACACACATGCTCTCCAGCACAGGTTAGTGTTAGCGATGCTAATGTAAACACCGACCACATTACGTCCAGAACAGTCGGGCATTGTTTCTGATAGCAACGTTTCTCATTGGGCCGTGGGTCCACATTTCAGATATGACGTCATATCGGACACAAATCTGGATCAGCTCCGTTGTTCCCCGTTTTTAGAGATTTGGGTACGGAGGAAAAGAGAGAGGGGTTTATTTTATGACGCTGCGTGATTTCCCCGACACACCGGGGACACATGTTGATGTATACAAGACATCAAAAATGATAGGTCCCCTTTAACACTCTTTTTGTCTGGAAATCAAAGGTTTTGGAGTCCCCAGAGAGAGTTAGTGGCTAATAGAGCTGTAATGAGGGTATAGAGTAGTGAAGGAATGAGTCCGAAATCCCAGAAATGAGTCAGCACTTCTGGTTCCCCTCGTCTTAACGTCAATGGGTTTTTGGTATAAAGCCTGAAATAAGGTCTGTGGTTAACACAAGCTGAACATATTTTAACGTTTTGTAGTATGACATTAAACAAGTCAGTAAATTAACGGCGGTTGCTTAAACGTTATCACGGCCAACATTAGCGAAGTCATGTGACCGTGCTGTAGTTCCTTTATAGCCCAACATTAGCCACCTTTAGCTTAGCGGTGGTGACGTGAAGTCATGTGACCGTGCTGTAGTTCCTTTATAGCCCAACATTAGCCGCCTTTAGCTTAGCGGTGGTCACGTGAAGTCATGTGACCGTGCTGTAGTTCCTTTATAGCCCAACATTAGCCGCCTTTAGCTTAGCGGTGGTGACGTGAAGTCATGTGACCGTGCTGTAGTTCCTTTATAGCCCAACATTAGCCACCTTTAGCTTAGCGCTGGTGATGTGAAGTCATGTGACCGTGTTGTAGTTCCTTTATAGCCCAACATTAGCCGCCTTTAGCTTAGCGGTGGTGACGTGAAGTCATGTGACCGTGCTGTAGTTCCTTTATAGCCCAACATTAGCCACCTTTAGCTTAGCGGTGGTGACGTGAAGTCATGTGACCGTGCTGTAGTTCCTTTATAGCGCAACATTAGCCATCTTTAGCTTAGCGGTGGGGACATGAAGTCATGTGACTGTGTTGTAGTTCCTTTATAGCGCACTATTAGCCACCTTTAGCTTAGCGGTGGGGACATGAAGTCATGTGACTGTGTTGTAGTTCCTTTATAGCGCACCATTAGCCACCTTTAGCTTAGCGGTGGTCACGTGAAGTCATGTGACCGTGTTGTAGTTCCTTTATAGCCCAACATCAACATTTTACTTCCAAAAGTATGATAAACGTGTGTTTGCCACGGAGCTTTTCTTCTGCAATATTCAACAATCCAATGGAAAAATCCAATGGACTCCATGCCGAGAGAACCAGGAAGAACTTCAGTGTCGGACTACAAAAAAATGTCATCACTGCACCAAGCTATAGTCTTATAAAAAAGATATAGTGTACTGAAGGATACTTTAAAGGCACAGTTCCACCAACAATCAAAAATATTGTTGTTCCTCTTACAGTCCAAATTCATAAATAACTATACCGACAACAGAAAAATGTATGTATTTTTGAGCACCAAATTACCATGGTTGTAGATACAATTATCTTGCTATTTGAGATGATAAAATATGTATTGCTTCTCCTGCCGCCATGTCTTGATTTAACACTGGTTTTACTCCTGGAGAATACAATGTTTAAGTGGAGGCAAATCACCATATCCCCTGCACCAAGACTGTAATTTCTCCACTTCAGAATATATTGTTATGCTTGTAAACCATGCCAACATAATTGCAATTTCCCAACCTGGCTTATTCTTTCACACACAGTGAGTTTATTTCTGAATTAACGACCGAAGAAATCGCTGCATGTCTTCGGATTACATCTCTGGACTTGAGGGGTGTGCTCTAGGTCGTTACCAGCGTGAACTAGAGCTGTGTGGGTTGTGGGATTGCCCTTACAGACAGATGCAGATGTATGGAAACACCGACTGTGGCCTTCGTAGATTTTGGCTGCATCTACGTCTATCTTCTGGAAACACCAGGTGAACACCCTCGCTTGTCACGATAATATTATCATGACATTGCATATATGTGGTATTTTAGAGTTGACTAGATACTGATTAAGGCAATAGACTATGATATTCAGTACAGGAAGCTGAGCAACACCTAGACGGTGTACGGCTGCTTGCACCTCGCGTAACACGGCGGACACCGGAAGTACGGTGTCGCGCTCGGCCCGATACCCGTATGTGTCTGTGAAAGAATCAGCTGTGTTTTTTATTTCTACAAGTAAACACACAGCAGCAGTTTCTAAAAAGCGCGAGAAGCATTACAGTGGATTCCGTGCTGGACTGTAGCTTCTGTCAGAGGACAGAGAACTGAACATTAAACCCTCTCTTGCTAACAGCGTGTCCTTTACTCCCTCTGGATGTTACGTGTGTGTGTGTGTGTGTGTGCGTGTGTGTGTGTGTGTGTGTGTGTGTGTGAGAGTGTGAATTAAACCTTATCAGAGCGCTCGCAGCCACAAGTGTTCCTATTGAAATGCAAGGCGTGATGTTTAATCATTATGAGCGAGATCTGCGGTGGCCGGGCTAATCTCCATTTTAACATTTCACACAGCGCCTGCAGTGATGCAGCCTTTCTCCTCTTCCTCCCCGTCCTTCTCACCGCTGAAAAAGACAAACAATGGCTTCTTTTTCCTCGGCTGTGAAGTGGAGGCTGAGCGCCCGGCGGCGGCGTTAACAGCTGCTAACAAACTTGACCTCGGCGGGTACCTGCAAAAAAGCTCAGTCGGAGGAATAATGGCCGCCGCCGCTGAAACGCGACCCTCTCTTTACGCTGCCGAGGAAGAGGAGTCACTAAGAGCTGTTCAGCGGGATGAAGATCAGCACCAGGGTCGTTATGCATTACAAACGGCCATTTATATTAATGCGTTCATTAGGAAGGACACACACAAACATGAGGTAGCCAGTTTTGGGGTAGGTACTCAAACAAGTAATGCATTACACATTGCGGAAAGTAATTAGTTACACTACTAGTTACGTTACTTTTGGATTATTCAAGTATACATGGAAACCCAGAAAACCCGTAATCTAATAAAGACAATCTTGAACGTCAGCCATGTTTTATTTGTCTCAGTTCCCATCAACACGGTGACTCAGGTCGTTTCAGGGTGTCTGATTTGTTATTTCTGTCGCCTGTATCTTTCTAAAAGACGATGGAAAGATGGCGATTCCACCGGCGATACGGGCACGTTTCCTCCACGATGTTTGCTGCGACAAGCCTTCATCTCTGCTATGTGACTCTGACATTTCTAGTCCGTCTCTTCATCCGTGCACTTGTGAGTGTAGCACACGTGAAAGGGACCTTTGATCAGAGAAGTACTCAGATTGTGTACTTGAGTAAAAGTGGAAGTACTAGAAGGTAGGAATACAGTAAAAGGTCTGCATTCAAAACATTCCTCAAGTAAAAGTAGAAGTACTCAGATCTTGTGCTTAGTAAAAGTAGAAGTACTCAGATCTTGTGCTTAGTAAAAGTAGAAGTACTCAGATATTGTACTTGAGTAAAAGTAGAAGTACTCAGATCTTGTACTTGAGTAAAAGTAGAAGTACTCAGGTATTGTACTTGAGTAAAAGTAGAAGTACTCAGATCTTGTGCTTAGTAAAAGTAGAAGTACTCAGATCTTGTACTTGAGTAAAAGTAGAAGTACTCAGATCTTGTACTTGAGTAAAAGTAGAAGTACTCAGGTATTGTACTTGAGTACAAGTAGAAGTACTCAGATCTTGTACTTGGTAAAAGTAGAAGTACTCAGATATTGTACTTGAGTAAAAGTAGAAGTACTCAGATATTGTACTTGAGTAAAAGTAGAAGTACTCAGGAGTAAAAGTAGAAGTACTCAGATCTTGTACTTGAGTAAAAGTAGAAGTACTCAGATATTGTACTTGAGTAAAAGTAGAAGTACTCAGGAGTAAAAGTAGAAGTACTCAGATCTTGTACTTAGTAAAAGTAGAAGTACTCAGATATTGTACTTAGTAAAAGTAGAAGTACTCAGATATTGTACTTGAGTAAAAGTAGAAGTACTCAGATCTTGTGCTTAGTAAAAGTGGAAGTACTCAGATCTTGTGCTTAGTAAAAGTAGAAGTACTCAGATCTTGTGCTTGAGTAAAAGTAGAAGTACTCAGATATTGTACTTGAGTAAAAGTAGAAGTACTCAGATCTTGTACTTGAGTAAAAGTAGAAGTACTCAGGTATTGTACTTGAGTAAAAGTAGAAGTACTCAGATATTGTGCTTAGTAAAAGTAGAAGTACTCAGATCTTGTACTTGAGTAAAAGTAGAAGTACTCAGATCTTGTACTTGAGTAAAAGTAGAAGTACTCAGGTATTGTGCTTAGTAAAAGTAGAAGTACTCAGATCTTGTGCTTAGTAAAAGTAGAAGTACTCAGATCTTGTGCTTAGTAAAAGTAGAAGTACTCAGATATTGTACTTGAGTAAAAGTAGAAGTACTCAGATCTTGTACTTGAGTAAAAGTAGAAGTACTCAGATCTTGTACTTGAGTAAAAGTAGAAGTACTCAGATATTGTACTTAGTAAAAGTAGAAGTACTCAGATATTGTACTTGAGTAAAAGTAGAAGTACTCAGATCTTGTGCTTAGTAAAAGTAGAAGTACTCAGATATTGTACTTAGTAAAAGTAGAAGTACTCAGATCTTGTGCTTGAGTAAAAGTAGAAGTACTCAGATCTTGTACTTAGTAAAAGTAGAAGTACTCAGGTATTGTACTTGAGTACAAAGTAGAAGTACTCAGATCTTGTACTTAGTAAAAGTAGAAGTACTCAGATATTGTACTTGAGTAAAAGTAGAAGTACTCAGATATTGTACTTGAGTAAAAGTAGAAGTACTCAGGAGTAAAAGTAGAAGTACTCAGATCTTGTACTTGAGTAAAAGTAGAAGTACTCAGATATTGTACTTGAGTAAAAGTAGAAGTACTCAGATATTGTACTTGAGTAAAAGTAGAAGTACTCAGATATTGTGCTTAGTAAAAGTAGAAGTACTCAGATCTTGTACTTAGTAAAAGTAGAAGTACTCAGATATTGTACTTGAGTAAAAGTAGAAGTACTCAGATCTTGTACTTAGTAAAAGTAGAAGTACTCAGATATTGTACTTGAGTCAAAGTAGAAGTACTCAGATATTGTACTTGAGTAAAAGTAGAAGTACTCAGATATTGTACTTAGTAAAAGTAGAAGTACTCAGATATTGTACTTAGTAAAAGTAGAAGTACTCAGATCTTGTACTGTAAAAGTAGAAGTACCAGATATTGTACTTGTAAAAGTAGAAGTACTCATGTATTGTACTTGAGTAAAAGTAGAAGTACTCAGATCTTGTACTTAGTAAAAGTAGAAGTACTCAGATGTTGTAGTAAAGGTAATCAGGTCTTGTACTTGAGTAAAAGTAGAAGTACTCAGATCTTGTACTTGAGTAAAAGTAGAAGTACTCAGATATTGTGCTTAGTAAAAGTAGAAGTACTCAGATATTGTACTTGAGTAAAAGTAGAAGTACTAAGATCTTGTGCTTAGTAAAAGTAGAAGTACTCAGATCTTGTACTTAGTAAAAGTAGAAGTACTCAGATCTTGTGCTTAGTAAAAGTAGAAGTACTCAGATCTTGTACTTAGTAAAAGTAGAAGTACTCAGGTATTGTACTTGAGTACAAGTAGAAGTACTCAGATCTTGTACTTAGTAAAAGTAGAAGTACTCAGATATTGTACTTGAGTAAAAGTAGAAGTACTCAGATATTGTACTTGAGTAAAAGTAGAAGTACTCAGATCTTGTACTTGAGTAAAAGTAGAAGTACTCAGATATTGTACTTGAGTAAAAGTAGAAGTACTCAGGAGTAAAAGTAGAAGTACTAAGATCTTGTACTTGAGTAAAAGTAGAAGTACTCAGATCTTGTACTTGAGTGAAAGTAGAAGTACTCAGATATTTGTACTTGAGTAAAAGTAGAAGTACTCAGATATTGTGCTTAGTAAAAGTAGAAGTACTCAGATCTTGTACTTGAGTAAAAGTAGAAGTACTCAGATCTTGTACTTGAGTGAAAAGTAGAAGTACTCAGATCTTGTACTTGAGTAAAAGTATAAGTACTCAGATCTTGTACTTAGTAAAAGTAGAAGTACTCAGATCTTGTACTTAGTAAAAGTAGAAGTACTCAGATCGTGTACTTGAGTAAAAGTAGAAGTACTCAGATCTTGTACTTAGTAAAAGTAGAAGTACTCAGATATTGTGCTTAGTAAAAGTAGAAGTACTCAGATCTTGTGCTTAGTAAAAGTAGAAGTACTCAGATCTTGTACTTAGTAAAAGTAGAAGTACTCAGATATTGTACTTGAGTACAATTAGAAGTACTCAGATCTGGTACTTATTAAAAGTAGAAGTACTCAGATATTGTACTTGAGTCAAAGTAGAAGTACTCAGGTATTGTACTTGAGTAAAAGTAGAAGTACTCAGATATTGTACTTAGTAAAAGTAGAAGTACTCAGATATTGTACTTAGTAAAAATGGAAGTACTCAGATCTTGTACTGTAAAAGTAGAAGTACTCAGATATTGTACTTAGTAAAAATGGAAGTACTCAGATCTTGTACTGTAAAAGTAGAAGTACTCAGATATTGTACTTAGTAAAAATGGAAGTACTCAGATCTTGTACTGTAAAAGTAGAAGTAACCAGATATTGTATTGTAAAATTAGAAGTACTCAGGTATTGTACTTGAGTACAAGTAGAAGTACTCAGATCTTGTACTTAGTAAAAGTAGAAGTACTCAGATGTTGTAGTAAAAGTAATCAGGTCTTGTACTTGAGTAAAATAGAAGTACTCATGTCTTGTACTTGAGTAAAAGTAGAAGTACCAGAGTGTAGGAATACTCTGTCACAGTAAAAGTCCTGCATTCAAAATGTTCCTCAAGTGAAAGTAGAAAGTATTCTCATCTAAATATAGTGAAAGACAGTGAAAGTAGTCGTTGTGCAGATTGGTCCATTTCAGAATAATATATATGATGTGTTTTATAATGATTGATCATGAAAGTGTTCTCAGAGCTGGTGAAGGAGCAGCTAGTCTGAAGTACTTTGTAGACTGCAGGGCAGCTGGTGAAGGTGCAGCTAGTCTGAAGTACTTTGTAGACTGCAGGGTAGCTGGTGAAGGTGCAGCTAGTCTGAAGTACTTTGTAGACTGCAGGGTAGCTGGTGAAGGAGCAGCTAGTCTGAAGTACTTTGTAGACTGCAGGGTAGCTGGTGAAGGAGCAGCTAGTCTGAAGTACTTTGTAGACTGCAGGGTAGCTGGTGAAGGTGCAGCTAGTCTGAAGTACTTTGTAGACTGCAGGGTAGCTGGTGAAGGTGCAGCTAGTCTGAAGTACTTTGTAGACTGCAGGGTAGCTGGTGAAGGAGCAGCAAGTCTGAAGTACTTTGTAGACTGCAGGGTAGCTGGTGAAGGAGCAGCTAGTCTGAAGTACTTTGTAGACTGCAGGGTAGCTGGTGGAGGTGCAGCTAGTCTGAAGTACTTTGTAGACTGCAGGGTAGCTGGTGGATTCACTCCAGGTGGAACTAAAGTCTGATTCAACACTTGGTTATATTTCACATCATTCATCCAGATCTGTGAAGTAACTCAAGGTATTACTAGATACATGTAGTGGAGTAGAAGTACACAGTTTAGCTCTGAATTGTATTGGAGTGGAAGTATGAAGTAGCATAACATGGAACAATAAAGTACAAGTACCTCAACATTGTACTCGTGTACTTAATGACTTTGAACCACTGCATTTGAAAGACAAATGTAATCTGATTACCTCATTACTTCGTGGTGTGTTTCGGGCACATCTGATGTGTGTTATGGTTGTGTTGACATTGTGCGCGGTCACGTGCTCCGGTTTGCTTACCCGTGGCGCGCTCTAAATAGTGTATGAACACATGGGCGTTGAAAGAAATGTACTTGAGATATCGAGGAGCATCCCAAAGAGAGCCAGAGGCGGTTTGTGTTCAGAAGCTCCGGGGGCGAGGCCGCGGAAACGCATCGTATGTGATCTGCTGGCAAAACAGAGTGTACCTGTACCTGTTGTAACGCGTGCACGTGTGTGTTCCTACGGTGAACAGCTGACTGCTTGGGAAATGTCCTGATATGAAACTGTTAGATGTGATTATTGTTATATCGCAATGTGCCGTCTTGTCCTGGTTGCCAGTAGTAACGTCATTATGTCCAAAGCATGTAATTGTGTAAATATAGTATTTAGTATATATTGTATTCTGAAGGAGACGCTCAGACTTCCCGCCCAGTGTGTGAGTACACATCGTACTTTTCCAAAGCCACACGTGACCGGTCACCAAACCTCGTTGCTTTCCAGACTTTCCACGCCCTAACAACAATCCCTTTCTCTCATTCCTTCCTCCCTTCATCTCTCACACCCTAACCCCTTTGACCCTCCCTTGCTCCCTACACCCCTCCCTCCCTTCACCCCCCTCTCTCTGCCACTTCTCTCCATGTATCTGTGAGTCTCGACATCCCATCTCCCCCTCTTCACTTCGTGTGAGACTCCGCTCGGGGGCTGGCATTGAGACCCTCAGTGGAGAGTGCAGCTGTGTTGTCGACGTGTTGCTGATAGGCTATATATTAAAAGACAGGTTGCTGTCAGTGTGTAGGAGGCGGGGCCTAAAGGGTTTTAGTGAATCTTATTTTAAAACTTATTCTCACTGATGATTGGTGAAGTAGATACCAGGAGGCGGGGCTTATTACCAAACCTCCTCCCTCTCTCATCCTTCCTCCCTCCTCCTCTTCCTCTCCTCTTCATCTCCCTCCTCCTCTTCCTCTCCTCTTCATCTCCCTCCTCCTCTTCCTCTCCTCTTCCTCTCCCTCCTCTTCCTCTCCTCTTCCTCTCCCTCCTCCTCTTCCTCCTCCTTCCTCCCTCCTCCTCTTCCTCTCCTCTTCCTCTCCCTCCTCCTCTTCCTCACCTCCTCCTCTCCCTCCTCCTCTTCCTCTCCTCTTCATCTCCCTCCTCCTCTTCCTCTCCTCTTCCTCTCCCTCCTCTTCCTCTCCTCTTCCTCTCCCTCCTCCTCTTCCTCTCCCTCCTCCTCTTCCTCTCCTCTTCCTCTCTTCTTCCTCCTTGGTACTTCTTTATTCGTATGATGTTTTAATGCTTTGTGAAACACTTTGTGACTATGTCTGCAAAGCTCTTTATACATTTTACTTACTTACTTTCCTCCTCCTCCTCCTCCTCCTCCTCCTCCTCCTCCTCCTCCTCCTCTTGCTCCCTCCTCTGATGTTCACCCTCTCCATCACTGTCGCCCCCGGGTGAGGAGCCCGCTGAGAAGAGAAAACAGAGGCGTGGGAGGACGGAGGACGAAGGAGCGCCGGATGGACGGAGGCTGTGAGGGGAGGAGGTGAAAGGGGGAGACGATGCCTCCCCTCAGGGCCTCCGAAGGCAGCTCTCGTATCAATCACCCGACGGGAGGAGAGGGAGATTTTGACGGATGATCTCCTCCTCCTCCTCCTCCTCCTCCTCCTCCTCCTCCTCCTCCTCCTCCTCCTCCTCCTCCTCACACCTTGCATCCTCCCTCTCGACTTCTCTCATGTACTTCCTCCTTAGTTGTCACAGACCTCCTGCTTTCCGTTCTTCTTTACCTTCCTTTCTACTAGTTCCTCACATCCTCCTTCCTTTATCCTATTCCTAAAAACAACTCCTTCCTTTCATTCCCCGACCTCCTCCTTCCTTCCTCATCCTCCTCATCGTCTAGTTGTTCTTCCATCTTTTCGTTTCCTATTTCTCTACTACTTCAGACCTTTCCTTTCCTAGTTCTTCTCCTCATCCTCCCTCCATGCTCCTTTGTGTTCTACCCCTTCGTTTCCTCCCTCCTCCCATGTGTCCTCGATACCTCACCTTTTACTCCTGGACATATTCTGCTCATGTTCAGGTTTAATATTTGTGTGTCGTGACATGTTTGGATGCTTTAGCCCGTTGTTCAGGTCTCAGGCTCGATATGATATTTGACCATAACGATTAAACTAGCTTCTTTCTGACCTCTAGGGAAAGCCACCCTCGGACGATCGGTTAGAATCGTCTAAATCGCTAAAAGCTTCAGGAATCCAAAGCACAGCATATAATAAGTATATAAGGATGTTGTGACACGTGTGGATGCTTTAGTGTTCGGTGCAGGGTGGACCCGGAGTGACCTCACACCGGAGTCGAAGGTCGCACTGAGAGGAACCCACCAGAGGAAGAAGAGGAGAGGAAACAGGTGGAGAGCTAGGAGTCTTCAGCATTGAGAGAAAAGCATCCTCACCCTCCTCTTTTATGGCTTGTATACTCCCTTCCTCTCCTCATGCACTCCCTTCCTCTCCTCATGCACTCCCTTCCTCTCCTCATGCACTCCCTTTCTCTCCATCTCCATTCGCCTACTTTTTAAATCCAATTCGCTGCTTCTCTTTTTCTGATTTCTGTTAATTTTCACCTCCTCGTATTCATGTTTTTACATTAAACACCTCCTTCATGTCGTCTCCCTTCGCCTTCTCCATTCTCCTCTCCTCTCCTCTCCTCTCTTTTCCTCTCCTCTCCTCTCCTCTCCTTTCCTCTTCTCTCGTCTCCTCGTCTCCTCTCCTCTCCTCTTGTCTCCTCTCTTCTCGTCTCCTCCCCTCTCCTCTCCTCTCGTCTCGTCTCCTTTCCTCTCTTCTCCTCTTGTCTCCTCTCCTCTCCTCTCGTCTCCTCTCCTCTCCTCTCCTCTCGTCTCCTCTCCTCTCCTCTCGTCTCCTCTCGTCTCCTCTCGTCTCCTCTCCTCTCGTCTCCTCTCCTCTCGTCTCCTCTCCTCTCCTCTTGTCTCCTCTCCTCAATTATCCTCCTCTCGTCTCCTCTCGTCTCCTCTCGTCTCCTCTCGTCTCCTCTCGTCTCCTCTCGTCTCCTCCCCTCTCCTCTCGTCTCCTCCCCTCTCCTCTCCTCCATTCTCCTCGTCTCGTCTCCTCTCGCCTCCTCTCGTCTCCTCTCGTCTCCTGCCCTCTCCTGCCCTCTCCTCTCCTCTCGTCTCCTCCCCCCCATTCTCCTCCTCTCGTCTCCTCTTGTCTCCTCTCCTCTCGTCTCGTCTCCTCTCCTCTCGTCTCCTCCCCTCTCCTCTCCTCTCCTCTCGTCTCCTCTCCTCCATTCTCCTCCTCTCGTCTCGTCTCCTCTCGTCTCCTCTCGTCTCCTCCCCTCTCCTCTCCTCTCCTCTCGTCTCCTCCCCTCTCCTCTGGCTGTTTTCCTGTCAGATCTTTGTTTCTCTTTGCCTTTTTTGCTCACCTCACCTTACCTAGCGCCTCCCCAGAACTTGTCTTGTCAGGTCTGCTCCTCCTAAAGTTTCCTCTGCAGGGCTGAACCGTGACACCCAAACACCGTCCAGAAACAACGGGTCACCTGACAGGAGGGGGTTACACTGGAACAGTGGCGGCGCTAGGGGGTGGCTACTTGGGCTCCCCGGATGTTTTCTGAAAAGCCCCGGATGTTTCACTTAAAAAAAAAGATAAATACATTTAAAAACATTTTTTTCTTTCAAACGTCTCGGGAGTAATGCGCTGTACCGGATTCCACCAGAGAGGCAGCCGCTGCGGGACATTAGCCTGCGTACTGCGTATCCTGCCCTGAAGAAGAAGTGATCCTTCAGTGCCTGACGAGTTTTAAGCTAATAGCCTGTACAGTTATGGATATTAGAAAGTTATTTTCATCGAAGCAGCCGGCGCCACAAGCTGCAGCAGCAGTATCAGCAGCTGACAACAATGTCATCACCAGCAGGGAAGAAATGGATGATGTTTCAGGTTTGTGAATCTAATGGTGATATCTGCACTCTGGCTGACTGAGTAAGAAGTGAAAAAGAGTGATGTAACGTGAATGTTATAGCTTGTAAACATGGAGTAACCACACTAAGTATGCCCTTATATGTTAGTATGTATACAGAACATGACTAAAAGTTATCCTAGGATGTAACGTTAACCCTTCATACCTCAGTCTACTTTTAAGACACTAAAATAACGTATTCCAATTTGTATTTTGTTTTCGCGCGTGGAATTATACCGGCTCTCGATTCAGTACACATGACAACAGAACTGACAGGCAACCCTCTGAATCCGATTGGCTGTGACTGCATCCACTCAGAGTGCCCGATTCAGAAACGTGACTCTTGCACTCTTTACGTCACAAACAAAGATGGTGGATGAGAATAGATCTATAAAACGATAAGTAAAGCGCCAGAATCCGCATCCTTTAAAACTCTACGCACATTTGTTTCACCTTAATAAGTAAAAGTCTATTTGAGTGAGTTAAGGCATTAGTTTGCTTCATTAAAGGGTGTTAATGAGTGTTCTCCAGTGTCTTGTGTCCGCTTTGAGGTGTTATTAAGGAAGGGTTAATGTTGCTCTCAAAGTGCACCAGATTGATGCTTTCAACTTCAACATTTAAAAAAAAATCTTCCCGGGGGAGCATGCCACCGGACCCCCCGAGAGGAGGCGACGACCCCCCTAAAGGATGTTCGGTCCACCCCCCACTTATAAAAAATATATTAGATTACTGATTACATTTCTTTACAGGTGACAAGTAATATTAACAGAATAGATTTTTTAAGTAACCCCGGTTATACTCCTCCGCATGTCCTCCCAATTTGTCACTTTCCTCTCTTCGGTGGATTTTCCGCTCTGCTGTGATGGAAATGTTTGCAAAGCGTCTTCTCCGGCGGCTGGAGCTGGGTCTGATTTCATTTAAATTCCCGGGAGCATTATAATGCCGGTTACTTGTTTCATTTTTTTGCTTGTTAGTCATTTGTTTTTCTATGATTTGCAATGTCCAAAACAGAGCTTATTTGCAGACAACAATGAATGTTCTGTCTACTAACAACTATTGCGTTGGTGTCCAAGCCTCCTGTGTCCTCTCTCTCGGTGCCACGGAGCTCCTCGCTGCCCAAACACTATTAGAAACCCAGAAATGAGCACGAAAACACGTTTATCATGACTCAGAGATACACCCTTCTGCTGCCACACACACTCACTGCAGCACCAAATGTGGATTCATCCGATGCATTAAATAGTCCCTGACATTAACTTCATTTGATATTATTAATCACTACCGGCCTCTTAAACAAGGCCCGACCCCCCCCCCATTGACACTTTACCTCAGCCACAACGTAGTCTCTAGTTCAAAACCGCTTACTGCACATATTTCTTGTTTCGTATTTCATATTTTATATCCTCATTCTATTTCCATGTAAATTACTGCTTTATTTTATTGCTATTTAACTATATTTTCTTACGGTGTCCTTAAATATTTCTTGTTTTATATTTGATGTCCGCACCATGACACCAAGTCAAATTCCTCGTCTGTGTGAACCGACCTGGCAATAAACCTGTTTCTGATTCTGATTATTTTATATATACAACATTTTTATTATTAATTCATTTCCTTTTTTAAATTATTTATTTCCTTTTTTTTCAACTTTTCAATGTTATTTATGTAATATTTTGAATGCAGGACTTTTTCTGAGAAGAATTTGTACAATTATGACGTTTTAATCTTCATTATTATTATCATTATTAACACATTTTACATATATATTAATATTTAATATTCTATCCCTCATCCTTATGTAACAATAATACCTTCCTTTATATCTTGTTATTGTTAATTTCTAAATTCAACATGTATATTTTCTACTTCCTTGTTTATTTCAAGTCTTCACATTGTTATGGTAACGCCATGTCTTTGTCTGCTGCTGCAACACTAACATTTCCCAAATTGGGATCAATAAATTACTATCTTATCTTATTTTAACATTCTTATAACTATTATTATATTTATCTGTTGGACTTTTTTTTTACAATTCATTATTGCTAATTTGACTATATTCATATATTTAATGAAATCTAGAATAATGCTCCTGGTGATTCCTCTAAATGGAGGTAAGTCACTTCCTGTCAGAGGTCAGTTTCCCTCTCACCTGCCTAAATGTCCCCCCCCCAGTAACACAAACTGTCTGTCCTGTGATTGGCTGTAAGGGGCGCGTTGGCTATTATCTAAATGTCAGTAATACGACTCCCCTCAGACTGCAGTCACTTTGCTCCTCGTGTTGCAAACTGTCTGAATGTGTGCTCTGTTATTGCCTCTCCGCCGCTGGCAGACCTTATTAAAGATTCTTTTTATTCTGGTTTTGCAAAGCCGGGTGAAAGTCGACACGACGATGAGCTGCTGCTGCTGCGACAACTTCCTGTTGCTGACGCTCAGGACGACCTGCGCATGTCTCCAGTGTTCAGAGGGACTCGCTGGCAACGGACACAGTTTCCTTCCTCCTAAACTCCACAACAGTCCACTCTTCACTGCAGAGGATTCATTGAAAAACGTGTCTATAACATGTTAAAATGTTGTGTTGGGCTCAAAGACAAACAAACAACAACATCACATACCATAACAAGCTAAAAGAATAAGAGCACAGCAGAGAACAAAGACATCGTTACATTTAGCCATCAAGAAGTCCGTGGTGTTTCTGATGGAGGACATGTTTGTCGTCCGCGGCTGAAGTTCAACAGACCGGACTTCTTTCTGCGGATTGATATGACTGCACATAGTCCCCTTGACCCTCCTTAGCAACAGTCTGTTCTCCTTAGCAACGGT
The DNA here is from genome assembly GCA_036324585.1 of Champsocephalus esox. Taxonomy (NCBI): domain Eukaryota; kingdom Metazoa; phylum Chordata; class Actinopteri; order Perciformes; family Channichthyidae; genus Champsocephalus; species Champsocephalus esox. Next base: position 6,441,007 of record CM070498.1, on the reverse strand, counting down.
CTGTTTTGCGAGAATTTTATGACGAATCAGAGTGAAATATTCCACAATCATAATTTTATATAAATGTATAGCCTATGAGCAGAGATGCCTTAAAAAGTTCGGGGCTGGATTGATTTCCAAGTTGTCAAATGGAGGCCTGAGTGAAGGGGAAACACGCACACACACACACACACACACACTCACACACACACACACACACACACCCCCCTTATGGGGACCTCCGATTTGTCCCCATAAGGGAAGTGAGTCCCCACACGTGACTATGTAAACAGATGTAGGTCCCCACAAGTATATTAATGCTAGTCCACACACACACCCACCCACCCACACACACACACACACACACACACACACACACACACACACACACACACACACACACACACACACACACACACACACACACACACACACACACACACACACACACACACACTGTACTGTCTATCTCCCGACAGTATGGGTGGAATCAAGATGGACGGAAACAACTCCGTTCCAAATAGGTTGTTAACCTTAGAAGAAAAAGGACAACAACAATATAACAATTAGGATCACACATATTCCATACACATATCCTAACCTTAACCATAACCAACACATGCCTAACCCTAACCCTAAACCTAACCCTAAACATAACCAAGTCTGCACCCTAAAATTAATGATTCCCCTTATGGGGACCTCCGATTTGTCCCCATAAGGGAGGTGAGTCCCCACACGTGACTATGTAAACAGATTTAGGTCCCCACAAGTATAGTAATGCTAGTCCACACACACACACACACACACACACACCCACACACACACACACACACACACACACACACACACACACACACACACACACACACACACACACACACACACACACACACACACACACACACACACACACACAGACAGAGAGCAAACAGCGCAGCTCATATTGTTTCATTTCAGCCGAGAGCAGAAAACTAATTTCTCGCGTCTCTCCAACTGGATGAATTGTCTGTGAGGAATTCTGCTGAAGCCTACACCTCATCTCTCTGAAAATAAAAGACCTGCCGCCGGGTGCATCATACCCCGTGTGTGTGTGTGTGTGTGTGTGTGTGTTTTCTACACCTATCTTTGTGATGACTAATATGAGTGGAGTACCGAGGAGTGGGTTCATATTTAGAAAGTGAGGCAGGTTTTTTTTAGATATGAGGACACGTTTGGAAGGGGATATTTAAAATAAGGACACCACTGAGTTGCAGTCTGCATGTGCTTCAGTTAGAGACAAGTCCAAATGAATGAATCCAGTGTGTAGGAATAAAACACACACACAAATACTGCACGAGAAGTACAATTATCTACATTTATTTTGTATCTTCAGTCACATGTGGACGCGTTTTGTGTTAAGCGTGTCGAAAAACGTGAAAATAAATCATAGTATTCAAGTAACTAAGTTAAAGTTAAACAAGTTTTATAAACTTTATTTCCATATCTGACGTTAGTTGTCACCAGCTCCATGATGGTGTCAGGAGTGTGAAACCCCCTGTGGTCCGTCTGGAGGACGAAGCACAAATTAAAGTCTCGCTAATTAGTCAGAGATAAAAATAGTGTTTGAAACGGTGGGATCTGGATCACAGTTTGCTCTTCAGCCTCTGCACGAGCTTCAGATGGAATCCAAACATATTAATCCAAGGTGTTAGGAACACACACCCACACACACACACACACACACACACACACACACACACACACACACATAATGCACAGGGGGTGCGCGTCCTGTCTGACACTTTAGAACACATCCTGATTTTCAGGTCTTTTAATTTGATGAAAGAAAGAAAGCTTTTAAAATTATATTTACTCAGAAAATATTTGGCAATAATGAAAGGCTAAGGGGCGGGACATCTCTAAGTGGTTGACCAATCACAACAGAGCCGGTCAGCCAACCAATCAGAGCAGACTGGGCTCTGGTTTCAGACAGAGGGTGAAAAGAGGTGCTGCAGCACAGACAGTATGAGAGAAATAAAGGGCTTTTTGAACATTAAAGCATGGAGACATGTAGAGACACTACATACTGATATACACCTGAACATCAGCAGGAGAGAACTCTTTAAAGTAGAGACACTACATACTGATATACACCTGAACATCAGCAGGAGAGGACTCTTTAAAGTAGAGACACTACATACTGATATACACCTGAACATCAGCAGGAGAGGACTCTTTAAAGTAGAGACACTACATACTGATATACACCTGAACATCAGCAGGAGAGGACTCTTTAAAGTAGAGACACTACGTACTGATATACACCTGAACATCAGCAGGAGAGGACTCTTTAAAGTAGAGACACTACATACTGATATACACCTGAACATCAGCAGGAGAGGACTCTTTAAAGTAGAGACACTACATACTGATATACACCTGAACATCAGCAGGAGAGGACTCTTTAAAGTAGAGACACTACATACTGATATACACCTGAACATCAGCAGGAGAGGACTCTTTAAAGTAGAGACACTACATACTGATATACACCTGAACATCAGCAGGAGAGGACTCTTTAAAGTAGAGACACTACATACTGATATACACCTGAACATCAGCAGGAGAGGACTCTTTAAAGTAGAGACACTACGTACTGATATACACCTGAACATCAGCAGGAGAGGACTCTTTAAAGTAGAGACACTACATACTGATATACACCTCAACATCAGCAGGAGAGGACTCTTTAAAGTAGAGACACTACATACTGATATACACCTGAACATCAGCAGGAGAGGACTCTTTAAAGTAGAGACACTACATACTGATATACACCTGAACATCAGCAGGAGAGGACTCTTTAAAGTAGAGACACTACATACTGATATACACCTGAACATCAGCAGGAGAGGACTCTTTAAAGTAGAGACACTACATACTGATATACACCTCAACATCAGCAGGAGAGGACTCTTTAAAGTAGAGACACTACATACTGATATACACCTGAACATCAGCAGGAGAGGACTCTTTAAAGTAGAGACACTACATACTGATATACACCTGAACATCAGCAGGAGAGGACTCTTTAAAGTAGAGACACTACATACTGATATACACCTCAACATCAGCAGGAGAGGACTCTTTAAAGTAGAGACACTACATACTGATATACACCTGAACATCAGCAGGAGAGGACTCTTTAAAGTAGAGACGCTACATACTGATATACACCTGAACATCAGCAGGAGAGGACTCTTTAAAGTAGAGACGCTACATACTGATATACACCTGAACATCAGCAGGAGAGGACTCTTTAAAGTAGAGACGCTACATACTGATATACACCTGCACATCAGCGGGAGAGGACTCTTTAAAGTAGAGACACTACATACTGATATACACCTGAACATCAGCAGGAGAGGACTCTTTAAAGTAGAGACACTACATACTGATATACACCTGAACATCAGCAGGAGAGGACTCTTTAAAGTAGATACACTACATTCTAATATACACCTGAACATCAGCAGGAGAGGACTCTTTAAAGTAGAGACGCTACATACTGATATACACCTGAACATCAGCAGGAGAGGACTCTTTAAAGTAGAGACGCTACATACTGATATACACCTGAACATCAGCAGGAGAGGACTCTTTAAAGTAGAGACGCTACATACTGATATACACCTCAAAATCAGCAGGAGAGGACTCTTTAAAGTAGAGACACTACATACTGATATACACCTGAACATGAGCAGGAGAGGACTCTTTAAAGTAGAGACACTACATACTGATATACACCTGAACATCAGCAGGAGAGGACTCTTTAAAGTAGAGACACTACATACTGATATACACCTGCACATCAGCAGGAGAGGACTCTTTAAAGTAGAGACACTACATACTGATATACACCTGAACATCAGCAGGAGAGGACTCTTTAAAGTAGAGACACTACATACTGATATACACCTGAACATCAGCAGGAGAGGACTCTTTAAAGTAGATACACTACATTCTAATATACACCTGAACATCAGCAGGAGAGGACTCTTTAAAGTAGAGACGCTACATACTGATATACACCTGAACATCAGCAGGAGAGGACTCTTTAAAGTAGAGACGCTACATACTGATATACACCTGAACATCAGCAGGAGAGGACTCTTTAAAGTAGAGACGCTACATACTGATATACACCTCAACATCAGCAGGAGAGGACTCTTTAAAGTAGAGACACTACATACTGATATACACCTGAACATGAGCAGGAGAGGACTCTTTAAAGTAGAGACACTACATACTGATATACACCTGAACATCAGCAGGAGAGGACTCTTTAAAGTAGAGACACTACATACTGATATACACCTGCACATCAGCAGGAGAGGACTCTTTAAAGTAGAGACACTACATACTGATATACACCTGAACATCAGCAGGAGAGGACTCTTTAAAGTAGAGACACTACATACTGATATACACCTCAACATCAGCATGAGAGGACTCTTTAAAGTAGAGACACTACATAC